>OZ012698.1:1663368-1700059 GCA_963942565.1 Maea johnstoni
GAGAGAGAGAGAGAGAGAGAGAGAGACATTATTTTGGCGCTCTGAGCATTCATCTGAGTGAATGTGACTTGAGTCATCAGGTTAACAGGAGTATTTTTTTTTTTTTTTTGGGGGGGGGGGGGGGGGGGGGGGGGGCACCAATTAACCTCAAGTAACTTGCATCTTTTGCACATACATCAACGGAGATTTGAGTCCATGTCCATTTGCAACAATGAGGTACAGTGAATAACGGTGATGCAATGCAATGCGTTAGATCGCTTTGTCATTGAGGCAATCCCCAGTTCTACAGTATCCCCAGCATTTGGTATATGTGTTAAGGCTTCGCATCGTCTTTATCAATTCTCTAACTGTAGTTGAAGGTATGCCCGATGGTCCTTGCTCATTAAAAATTAATTTGCTCTAAGAGCACCAGGTTTCAGTTATTTTCAATTAGGAATGTTTTATCCATTTAAGACATGAATTAACAAATAGTTTGTACCGTCTGTAAATGTGTTATAAGTGTTATCAATGTACTACATTATCCTAACACCTCACACATAGGTAGCTCGTGGTCTTAGATTTAGATCGGACTACCCTAACATATATATATATATATATATATATGTATGTATGTATGTATGTATGTATGTATGTATGTATGTATGTATGTATGTATGTATGTATGTATGTATATATATATATATATATATATATATATATATATATATATATATATATATATAATATATGTGTGTGTGCGTGTATGCTTTATTGACTGTAACTCAAAAGTGTACAATATATATATAATATTAAGCGGAACATAACAGAACAAAGAAATATAACTGGTTATTAGGTGAAGCGAAATGACCATTCAGTTCCAACAGACTGATATTATTAGTTACGCCCTGTTGGAAAGTGGAATCCGGCCTGATATCCAACCGAAGTCATCCAGATCTCTAGAGGCGGAGCCGAGTATGATCTGGATGACTGAAATTGAGGTTGAAATCGTAGTAATTGTATGCCATATTTTCGGTCAATCGCTACTCTCATACTGTATGTTTATTGCACAAATGTCAAATATGAAGCTCATACCACTTTCCAACAGGGCGTAACGAATTTACCACCTGCTCTTTCATGCTAAGTAAAAGAACAAATACATCTCAATGAGCTGTGAGCCTGTAGCCTGTAGGGCCAGTAGAGTGAGACAGAGTAGGGCCTCAACCAGAGAGCCAGCGCAGACTCCCTGCCGCTAATTTGACAATGAAGCATGGGGGAAAATCAACAAAAAACAATCCATATCTGTTCTGACTAGTCTTATCTTGAACGGTCATGCAATTCTACCGATATTCATACTCTAGTCAGTCA
Source organism: Maea johnstoni (assembly GCA_963942565.1). Classification (NCBI taxonomy): domain Eukaryota; kingdom Metazoa; phylum Annelida; class Polychaeta; order Spionida; family Magelonidae; genus Maea; species Maea johnstoni. The sequence goes on from OZ012698.1 coordinate 1,664,713, forward strand.
ACTACGACTAAAAATGAAGCTCAGGCGACAAACTGAATAAGCACGTGCTTTTGGCCATTTTCACACAATGCCCATGCACCAGGGTGTTACCCAGGATTTGGAAACAGGGGGTCAAAATTGAGGATTTTTGAAATTTAGGGGGTCGAAAGTTAGTTACCCAATTTACAAGAATAATCATAGCAACCTTATATATTGACTTAGCAAAACAAAATGTGATTCTCTATGTCATTTAATGTACCTATTGTCTTCTAGGAGTGAAACTTTTGAAATATTTCCTTGGACTCAAACAAATACAGAAAATCTTGCAAAAAACTGGGTGTCATTTTCCCAAAAATCTTGTGTTTGGGAGTCGAAATGACTCCCTGGTGGTTGCCTGGGTAAGTCCCTGCCATGCACACCGCTGGAGGTCAGAACGAGGCTGGTGATCTCTAGGCTGTCAGAGTGGTGATATCAAATTTAATTGGTGCTCCAAGTGGTGGTATTGAATTTGCCGTGTGGTATTGAATCTGCAATGGGTGAACGGCTCCAGATCTAACACCTATTGACCAATCAGCATCAAGAATCATAGCAGAGCAGGTGATAAAAGTTAGTACTCGATAACTGTAATAATCGAAAATTGAACTTATAATAATAGAATTAAGCAAGGATATGTACTTGCACTTATATACGGGCTAGTGCTAATGGAAAAATCAACATATTAACGCAAGGTAGAATGATTGATTTGTATAGTATAAGCTTGAAACCCAAATACAGTCCCCCCCCCCTCTATGACTTTTGAGAGTGGTTTCTCCAATATCTTGAATGATTGATTTTTTAGTATAAGCTTGAAACCCAAATACAGTCCCCCCCCCCCCCCCCTCTATGACTTTTGAGAGTGGTTTCTCCAATATCTTGAATGATTGATTTTCTTAGTATAAGCTTGAAACCCAAATACAGCCACCCCCCCTCTATGACTTTCGAGAGTGGTTTTCCCAATATCTTGAATGATTGATTTTCTTAGTATAAGCTTGAAACCCAAATACAGCCCCCCCCCCTCTATGACTTTTGAGAGTGGTTTCTCCAATATCTTGAATGATTGATTTTTTAGTATAAGCTTGAAACCCAAATACAGTCCCCCCCCCCCCTCTATGACTTTTGAGAGTGGTTTCTCCAATATCTTGAATGATTGATTTTTTAGTATAAGCTTGAAACCCAAATACAGCCCCCCCCCCCCCCTCTATGACTTTTGAGAGTGGTTTCTCCAATATCTTGAATGATTGATTTTTTTAGTATAAGCTTGAAACCCAAATACAGTCCCCCCCCCCTCTATGACTTTTGAGAGTGGTTTCTCCAATATCTTGAATGATTGATTTTTTTAGTATAAGCTTGAAACCCAAATACAGTCCCCCCCCCCCTCTATGACTTTTGAGAGTGGTTTCCCCAATATCTTGAATTATCCGCCAGAGTTCCCATCAATATCATTTATTTATCAAAGGCACTTACTCTCATGTTTTTATAATATTAGGGGTCATTGCAGTCACGTCTTTTAAGGGAAATGGGAGGAGTAGAAATCCAGAGTGTGTGCATTGTGTGCATAGAAGCTATTCCTGGCCACAACTTAAGCTAGTTTCCCACATGGATTTTTTAGAACACGACCGAGTGAGATTTTGGAAATCTCACGCGGTCGTGCGACACCGTATGACACTCTCAAAGCGTTTCGTACTCAACCGCGTTCAACCATCCTTGACCGTATGACGTTCGCACACGGCCAAAAATCACACTCTCGGTTTTGAAATGTTCAAAAAAATCTCACGCGGTCGTGCTCGTTCAAAAATTCGCATTGCACCGCATGAGTGCCGTATGAGCTTCGCACTTTACCGTATGACCATCTCACACGACTGTATGACCGTCGTATATAACCGTATGTGCATCGTGTTCGACCGTGTTCAAGAGCGTGGGAATGAAAGAACACGGTGGTCATACGGTCGTCATACGGTGGAATGCGAAGTTGTGAGATGCTCATACGGCGATCATACGGTTCTCATACGGTTGTATGAGATTAAATGAGAGGCTCATACGGGTCCTATGCGAACGCTCATCACGTGACCTAAGAGCGGTCTTTTCCCACAAAAGGATATTTTTAATTATAAAGATAATAAGTTAAAAAGGGCAAATATGACTTGAATACTTGAAAAAAGACATATGAAACATGGGTCGCAGCTAAAGAATACCCACTTCAGGAGAATGTATCGAAAGGGTAGTACAATATATGACAATACAATCATCATAATCTTGATATTTTAAGTTTCCCTCGCCTCTAAAAATTAAAAAGTGTCTCCCTGAAAATATCAAATGGTTGATGCATAAGCCAGATCCTATTGTAATTTAAATGCAGATGGAACGGTATTATGAACAGTTCTGCCTACAGTTATGTTGGCACAGGTTTTGTATCAATCCAAATATATTGGATACTGGATATATTTGAAACCCGGGGGGGCACTCATCCAATGTCAGTGTTTATTTACTGGAAAAATTCAGCGTTTTTATTAAAATAAGGGTGCTTTTCGGGCCAGAAATCAGTGCTTTGGGGGTATTTTTTAATTTTGATAACGAGCGTAAATTGCGCAAGTGTTCGGATTCGGTCACAATTTTCAAGATCGATCATCGGTCCATCTGAACGACCGATGACCGATTAATAATCGAAGTTGTGTACATGATTTTCCGTGTCGCCATTGCTGTTTACTTTAGTCATAAGGTACCGCGACCGGAGCGGTATCAACACACACTAGCGTAATTGCGTCATGCGCATTTGCGCTATGGTGTGCCGTTAACCACAACAACAATGGCGGCATCGTAACATCCCCTCGGCACGCTCAGAGAGGTGGATCTGGAGCGGTCCAGCAGTGTTTCCTCTTTGGTGGGGCAATAAATAAGTAACTAAACTTTTTTTCTCAGATTTTCTGACAGGCAGGACTACCGAAAGTCCAGTTATTTCTTTGAATAGAATTTTTATCCATGTTCTTTTTTTTGTTCGAACATGTGAAATTGCGTTCGATCATCATAATCGGAGGCACAAACGAACGCTGTTCGGCTTGTTCGAACAATCGGACGAACACTAAATTGCGCCCCCCTAAATACCCAAGTGCCCCCCCCCCTGGATTTGAAATGCATCATGCATGTTCATTAGGTCATGTTCAGCTTCTTTGATAAGGAAATATTGAACGTCTTAATTGTATACATCCATATTGATCCAAACAGTATGATGATTTTTCAAAATGGCCAGTGAAAAACGGGTTTAAAGCGGATTTAAAACAATTATTTTATTAATTTTACTTACTACTTTCGTATGGGCGTCGCACTGAAACGTATTGCTGTTGTATTCAACCGTGTTTCAATACGACAGAACGTGTTGCACCGTATGGGTGTCGCACACAACCGTATGACCACCGTATGAAACTTGCATTGAACCGTATTGAAGCCGTATAGAGATCGCATATAACCGTATGAATTTCGCATTTGACCGTATGAAAACCGTATAGCCGCTGAAATACTACAGAGAAATCAAAACAAAAAGGAATGTAATACAAGACTACATAAATTCACAGGACGTATTCTCGACTAACTAGTAAATACATATATACCCAAAAATGGCTAAACTTAGTGCCCCTTGTGAACATAGGGTTATACTGTATTAAGATGTTCACACATGTTAAAGCCTAAACCCTTTTCTATATGTTAAAGGCTTCCCATTCCCCTCATAACCTGATCAACTCTAAATGTCTAGGCCATCACTGAGTAGATCTAGATACCTACTATTACAGATGCTCCCATAGGATTCCACACATACATGGAAAGGTTTTTGGTACGTTTCTCTATATCGAATTACACCAACACATGGTCGCTTCAAACATGCATTTTGGGTATCAAATGTTAGCTAACTTGCGTGACATTTAGCATAGTTATAGCTAATAGTATTTCGTATTTTTATTACAGTATTACAGCTTTTCCAATTTTGGGTTTGTTCAAAAGTTATGAAATCTGAAAGGAAAATAAATGTGCTTCTTTCTTATCTTCAACAAAACAAGGAATTATTACAGAATTTGAATAGAGTTAAATGAAAAATATAATCGCCTTCCCTCCATATTGGTATTTCGTCCTAATTTGTTAAATCGTGGATAAGGACATCTGTTCGAAAACACAATATGTTTTTGAGGTTTTTATCTCAAAAATCTTACACCTGCTGGAAGGTTACCGTCATTTAACCGATTAATGCTCACAACGACCAAAACAGCCTGACAACTTTGATGAAATATTGCAGGCAACAGCATATTCAGGAATATATTTGATGGAGAAATGTTTATCGGGATATTTGCTAACAACTCTCCATCAAATATTTTATAAAATTATTCTTAATTCCAAAATAATAGCCAAATGTATGAGAGATCCAGACAACAGTTCCCTGGAGGAACCCTTAAGTGTTAATGGGTTAATTCCTGCACTAAGTATGTGGGCAGCCCGGGATATTACACGACCGCACGCCCGATTGGCATCCAGTTGCCTGGGCATGGATGAAAGTCCACAGGTCCCTGACCTCATTATTGAATGTAGCTTCGATTCGCAAGCTACGTGGGTCATTGATGTGCTCGGCGTATGATTTTGACATGCTAATCATGTATGTTTGTACAACCAGGTACTGGCAGACGTCCGGTTGAATGGTGCAGGAATTAAATGCCTGTTCTGTACTTCACTAATGCGATATATAATTTTCATCAGAATACCTTGATGAATAGTATGATGTCAAACATAACTGAGCAGGGTAGAGGAAGAACTGTGTCAAACAAAATAATCTCTTTAGCTAACTTATGTGCCATACGGAGTCCAAACTAGCGAATGCTTGTGGAATGGAATAACGATAAATTTTCGTCATTCCATATATTATCATAATACTCTACTGATGATGATGATTATGATAATGATGATTTCAACATCTAGATGAGAGATATGTGATCCCATTTTGAGAAGATACTAATGATGATGATGACGGCGATGATGAAAATGATGATAATGATGATGACGAAGATGATTATGATGATGATATTAATGATGATGATAGCGATGATTATGATAAAAATGATGATGATGATACTGCTTAGGGTTGGTGGTATTGATGATGACTACGGAGAGTCAAGAAAGATGTGTTTACATTTTAAAAGAGAATATATCTGTGTAAAAAGTAAACCCCTTTTTCTAAATTTCTTTTGAAGCTGGGTCCAAGTATTTCCCTACCCTGCAAAAGAAAAATGGCCCAATGGATCCAGACGTAATACTTGGACACGCCGGAGACTTCTTTCCAAGGTCAGTGCGAAATGGAGAGATGGACGGTGGACGACCTCCCAGTCCTACAGTGGCGCCATCTATGGGTGAGTACTGTTAACCCATTTATACCTGTACAGGGCGTCCCCCCACCCCCCCCCCCCCCCAGAAAAAATGCAATCCTCCCCTTTAACCATTATTTCCTCAAAATAGCTAAAGTAAAATCACAAATGACTTCATGGTTGAATGATATCTTAGAGCTAACATGTTGCAGTTTCAGGCAAATCCGATCATCCATGACAAAGCTGTGAGGCAAAGTTTGACCCCTCTATCATTTCACTCCAACACAAGGTAAAATTCCAATGCAGGCCTGCATAGTGATCATGCAGGTGAGGTGGCTATTTTTAGCATGCGGCCCTGGTTTGAGGCTAAATGAGGCTCAAAACCCGTCTTCACCATAGGTTTTACATTGCGTTGGAGTGATTAATGATATAGGTGTTAAACTTTGCCTCACAACTTTGACATGGATGATCGGATTTGGTGAAAACTATAACAGTTTATCTCTAAGATATCATTCTCGTCAACCATGAAGTCAATTTTGATGTTACTCAAGCTATTTTGAAGAAATAATGGGTAAAGGGAGGATTGCATTTTTTGGGGGGAGGCCCTGTAGTGCCAACATTTAATTCCTGCACTAAATGCATGGGCAGCCCGGGCATAAAATATAATACACAACTGCACGCCCGAATGTAACCTAGTTTCCTGAGCATAAATACATGGATGACATCACAACTGAAAGTAGTTTTGATTTGCAAAGCTAACTAGGCCGTTTATGTACTAGGCTTAGTTTTTGGCATATTACCCATGGGTGTTTGAACAACCAGGCACAGGCATACGTCCGGTCGACTGGTGCAGGAATTGAATGCTTTTACAGTTCTCCCCCCGAGAAACAGACGTTTGGATCTATTGCACTTTTGAAAATAGCTTGGGAATTAAGAATGATTTTACAAACTATTTGGAGGAGAGTTATTGTTATAGTATAACTAAACATTTCTGCGGAGAAACTATATGTATATATATATATATATATATATATATATATATATATATATATATATATATATATATATATATATATATATATATATATATATAAACATGTGTATATATGCATATCAATATATACACATATATATATATATATATATATATATATATATATATATATATATATATATATATATATATATATATATATATATATATATATATATATATATACATTCATGGAATGTACTCACTTAACTGTCAAACAATAACCAAACGACTGAATGATTCCGTAAATTTGTAAAATAGAGATGGAGAAACATGTGTCGAAATTTAGCAATCGCCTTATGTTTTGTTTTTCAACATTTTATACTTTTAATACTTTAAGACGTAGGTCTTGGATTCGCCGGAGACTTCTTTCCTAGGTCTGTGCGCAATGGAGACCTGGACAGTAGACGTCCACTGAGTTCCACAAGATCGGCATCCAATTTTGGTGAGTACTGTGAGCCCATTTATACTTAGACTCCTGGTAAAAAAGTCGTCCGGATCTATCACACTTTTGACAATAACTTGGGAATTGAGAAAGATTTTACAAAATATTTGAAGGAGATTTGTTGTTATAGATTTAAGGATGCTCGAACCATGTTATTTTGTTAATTGTTGGGATGTCACATGTATAGGTTAGAGTAAGGAAATAGTGTCTTTTGGAAATTAAACCACGAGCTGGTTTGATGAACATAAAACATGAGTGAAGTACTCTAACATTTTAGCACTCAGTGTCCACTACAATACTGGCTTCTGATTGGTCTAGCCTGACCAACTGTTTGTTTTTGTCCTATTTTATTACTGTGAATTTTCATAGTAATACAATGGGGCTTTGTGGAATCTTATAATCTACTCTTGCAGTATTATATAAGAATTAGTACACTGCATTTCTGGCTTATGATTGGTCCATACTGCCCCACTGTGTGCTAACATTGCATATAACACTGGAGTGACACGAGTGACATGAACTCACTGGTGGATGCGCCATTTTCCCCGACGTAGCGTACTGTTGAATGATTCATCTATTATTTTTCCGGTCTGCGTGCAAAGCTGACGAAATTTTCTATAAATATTAAATGGACCTACTGCCATATGTGTGTACAAAAGGGATGGATGAATTACGTTTTTATTCAATGCTGTTAGACATTCAAATTAACTGCTTATCCATGTTGAAGGATCGGAAAACTGAGGAATTATTTTTTTTCTTAGAGAGGGGGCTGTAATTCACAATCGCATTTCAAGAATCAGTAAGAACCCTCGAATCCCTAAATTATGATATGAATTTGCGTTCAATATTTTGAAACGTTAAAAACATTGATACTTTGACCAAAAGTGAGTTATCTGAGAGATGTATTACGTTTTCCTTAGTTCCACTCGATCGATCTACTCTCACCCAAAACATCGATTAAAATGATCTAAAATCACTTTCATTTCATCAAGATTACGTACACTTTAAAAATGTATGAAACAAATTCCTGTTGAAGATGATGAAAAATATACTGTTTGGCCCTTCAATTACCTGTACATTGAAGTTGCGTGGTGACGAAGTCTCTTTGTTATGAAATCTCCAGTTAATGGAAAAATCTCAGGTGAAAAGGTCATTAGAATATCTGTCATGACAATTAGATCTGTCATTCAACACAACAGAAACGATGAATTAAAAATTTTATTTGATGGACATTTAGTGAAAACTATAGCAATATGCTATGAAGAATTAATTATGCAGGTATAGAAAAATGGATTATGTACATTTGAATGAAAATGGAATACCATGTGTTATTATACCTCACGTGAAGATTCTTGATTCTGGTTGGTCAAGGGCCATGGATTAATCGTCATGATTTCCTCACTCCTTGGTAACAGGCTGTTGTCCTTAACAGCTCATGAATTATTCCATTAATTCACGGCAACAGCCGTCACGGCAACAGCCGTGAATTAATGGAATAATCACCGCTACCGGTGAAACTAGGTCAATGAGCTCGATGCGCATGCGTTCATATTAAACGTCAGCCATCGCCGGCCATCGCCGACGTGAAATCCACAAGGCTGACCGCCTCAACTTTAAAATCGTGCCTAACAGGCACCAGGCAACGGATTTTTATCATATAAAGGTAGAATTATACAAACAAATAAGGTATGGTACGAACGTGACTGGTTTTAAGGGGTGTAGATATTTATAGATATGAGCGCCCAGTTTTCTTGGCGCAGATGCTATTTTATAAATGCTCGGATCTCTAAATTAGAGTCTAACTGTGATGAGGCCAATAGACAGCATTTACTGAACAACGGCTGGTACCACAGTTAGAGTTGCTCGAACTAATAAAGACAGTAAAAGTACAAACAAACAAATAAGGTTCAGTGTCTTGCTAATAAATAAGCACCTATATTGATTAAGAGGTGGTATTATACAAATATGACATCCCTGTGTGGTGTACAACAGGAATAACTCCCCCGAGAGAGGATACGCCCTCAGGCGACAATCCTCTCGAGGGGGAGTTATTCCTGTTGTACACCACACAGGGATGTCATATTTGTATAATAGTCCATGAGCTGACATTCGAACACCCCCCCCCCCCCCCCCCATGGGAATTTCGGAGACCTATGTGAGCTCAATGTTTTATCATGCAGATAAGAGGTTGTTTGTAATTTAGGTATACAATATGGAGTGATTTTGTACTCATTTGACCATCTAAAAAAGTTCGTGAAAACTTTTAAGAAAACCGAGAAAATGGCATTTTTGAGACGTTTTTTGATTTTTTACCAATGATAGGGATATGGTGCTACTTAAAGGTATTCGTTAAATGTACCTGTTGATCACTTGATCAGCACAACAAATTTGGACTATCCCAGAGAATTCCAAGTGCCCATACCACCCCCACTTAGAAAATGTCACCCCCACCCCTAAAAGGAGGGAGGTACCGACCTTCAATTGGCCCTCCAGGGCAAACGCACCCGCAATATAAGTGCAGACAAGCTGACCTGAACAGCTGAGGGTATAAGGTTTTTGGAAATATAGGACTCCGAGATTCCCCAGGGGGTGGGATGGGGGTGGGCGGGGGGGGCGGGGGGTCCGAACGTCAGCTTGTGGACTATAAGTGTTAGCTTCAACACCAATTCAATAGAACACTGTGATTTACATAGAAGGAACACAATATGAAAAAGGAAAAAGAACTGCCTCCGTGTGATACCTATTATATATATATTGGTGCACTTTTGAATGGAAAATGGAAATGAAAAAATATACGGAGAAATGAAAAAAAAACACTTTTCGTAATATGCGCCAAAGGACGAGAATTTCGCAGAATGGCATATATATATATATATATATATATATATATATATATATATATATATATATATATATATATATATATATGTATATATATATATATATATATATATATTGCCTTCCAACATTTTATACTTACAATAAGTCACAGTTGAATTGTGGGTTCAAGTAGGCATCACGTTGCGCACCTTTTAGTATTTTTTTTTATATAACTTTATTACACCATAGCATAGTATTGTCAATATTTTTACAAACGTAGTTCATGTTAAAATGCAGTAATGATAGCGGGTTGTTTCACATTTGGTTGTATCAAGACATTCATCAGGTCATTGTATATTGAGGACCATTTTCCCATTACCTTTTCAAGTCCGTTTGTGGTTGAACCTATGAAAATTTCTATTTTCATGTATTTTTTAAGAACTTTTTTGATTTCCATGAGGTTTGGAATATGATTGTTCCATTTTCCTTTGAAAATTTTGTGTTTTACGATAGTAATTATATAATTTACAAGGTATTTGTCTTTTGGGTGTCCTAATAGGATAAATAAGGTATCAGTGTTAATTTTTGAATTAATTCTATCCTTTATCCATTTGCCTATGTCGCGCCAAAGTTTTTTAACTGAGTTGCATTCGAATAGTAGGTGTCTTACGGTTTCTATCTCATTACAATTATTGCAGTTTTTTATTCGTTATGAGAGTTCTATGTACCACTTGATATTGAAAGTATTTTACTCTGGCATTTAGATGACATTTGAAAGGCAAGGTATAGGAAAAGGCCCAATCTATATTTATGGCATTATTGTACTCTTCAATCCATCTTGTTTGACTGATTGGAATATCGTCAATTGCACATGTATTCCAAACCTGTCTTATCCTAGTACCACCTTTCTTGTCTTTAGTAATCCATTCAATGACCAAAGGTTTTGACATGTTATAATTCCTTCTATTTGTTTGCATAACTCTATCCCAGTCTCTTGGAATCGCTCTACGGATAGCTTGGTAAAGAGTAAAGTAAATTCTAGAGCCAAGAATGTTTTCAATTTCGACTTGGGATAGTCTTTCTCCTGTTTCTTTGTATAGATCGTGCATGTATAGGATCTTACTGTTAAACATTTGTTCATTGAATGGAATATTAAGAGTCTCGTTTCCCCATATTGGCATTTGCGGGATGGGTATAGGGCTAATAATCTTAAAGCTGACGTACCAGTTTTGATAAGCAGTTGCCACGTCCTTCCAGAATGGGTTAGAGATTTTGTTTTTGATAGAATTGTGGTAATTTGTTTCTGATAGTACCAGTCGGTTTACTCTGTAATGATTTGCAAATTCTTCCCATTCTGGAGTGTCGTTTAGCAACCTCCTTAACCATGTTATTTTTAAGCTTCCGTCAAACTCTTTGATGTTAAGCATTTTAAGCCCACCATCTTTTATCTCTTTTGTGATTGTTTTTTTTACTGACCTCATGTCTTTTGTTTTTCCGAATAAAATTATAACTCAGGTTATCGAGTATTTTGATTGTGTCATTATCTGGAGATGGTAATGCTAAAAGGACATGGGTTATTTTGGATAGTACTACTTTTAGTATTTTGGAAATGTTGAGTAATTTCATGATACTGAGCCATCTTTTTTTTAATGAATATTCAGAGATGCATGCCTCAGGATGAATATAGCACAAAAGAGCAATTTATTCCCGCAAGTGAATGCCTCGATGAAACAATTCATATACACACCTTGTTCTTTCAGATAATACGGAAGAGTTGGATAATCCGGATAGATATATTTTGAATACAATTCTTACTTCACAACTAAAGAATCGCCTTAAAGACCTTCTTAGGAACAAGTCAGAGAGGGAAGTCGACAAATATTACCAACTGCGAATGCAAAGGGAGGTATGTGAATCAAATTACAATAAGCAACCAATCAAATTACAACAAGCAACCAATCAAATTACAACAAGCAACCAATCAAATTACAACAAGCAACCAATCAAATTACAATAAACAACCAATCAAATTACAACAAGCAACCAATCAAATTACAATAAGCAACCAATCAAATTACAATAAGCAACCGATCAAATTACAATAAGCAACCAATAAAATTACAATAAGCAACCAATCAAATTACAATAAGCAACCAATCAAATTACAATAAGCAACCAATTAAATTACAATAAGCAACCAATCAAATTACAATAAGCAACCAATCAAATTACAATAAGCAACCAATCAAATTGACTTACATCAGTGACTGGTTTACTGGGGCATGTGAGAAAGTTGCCAGTGACTTGGGGCTAGGCGGTGTTTTTCGTCGGGTACTCCAGTTTCCTCCACTACTTACAACTGGCTAGTCACGAATTAGCCACGATTGGCATACATTTGACGAAAAATGAAATTCCAAATGACTGGTTTATCTTTTCAATGGTAGTTTTTGTATATTTTAGATGTTTAGACTCCAAAAGCCTTGATACACTTGAACTTGAAACTTTGAATTTCTTTTATCACTGCTATTTCTGTCATGTTGAGGCCAATTCGCCACTAGACAATTGTAAAAAGTAGATGAAAACTGCAGTGACGCCACCGCCTTATATATATATATATATATATATATATATATATATATATATATATATATATATATATATATATATAAATATATATATATATATATATATATATATATATATATATATATATATATATATATATATATATATATATATACATATATATATATATATATATATAAATATATATATATATATATATGTATATATATGTATATATGTATATATATATGTATATATATGTATATACGTATATATATATATATATATATATATATATATATATATATATATATATATATATATATATATATATATATATATATATATATATATGTATGTATATATATATATTTGTATATATATATATATATATATATATATATATATATATATATATATATATATATATATATATATTATTCACCGCAACGAACTATCGTGATGGTTAAGGTTACGCTTCATAACTTAGCTTTACAACGAATCAAATGTTTAGCTCTTCACATCCTCACTTAATGAAACGCTGTAGATAAAGTCTTGTTTCGGAATCTGCCGATTGATGGCGTATATGCATGCCAATTCATCCTCTATCGTTTCATCAGAGTATATTAGATTGCATTTGCTGTATATACACACACACATATATATATATATATATATATATATATATATATATATATATATATATATATATATATATATATATATATATATATATATATATATATATATATATATATATATATATTTATATATTATTCTGTTATTTCAGGTCGCCAACTGGAAGAGATGAACTTTGTCAATTTGAACAGCTTGGACACGTCTTGTCACTGTTAGGAAGTGACTATCGGCCATTCGACAATTTGAGCAGACCATTCAATAACCAATGAGATTGTAAGGGCAGGACGGCTTGATTTTGTATGGCTCAAATTCGTTGAATACCCGGATTACGTATTTAATACAGTGTCTGAGCAGTGCGGAGATAATACACGACCACACGACCGACTGTCATTCCGGTTCCTGGATATAGATGCGACCTCATGTCCCTGACATCACAACTGAACGTACCGTGTTAATATCCCCAAGCTAAGCGGGTCATTGATGTGCTTGGTTGGTATTTTGACATGTTATCCATGGTTGTTTGTTCAACCAGGCACCGGCAGACGTCCAGTCGACTGCTGCAGTAATTAAATGCCTGCACTGTAGTAGTCAATCAGATACACTGAGTTTGTTTTCATTCTTTATCCTTGTAATAAAAAGACATTCAAAAAAGCAGAATATTGCTTTAAAAATAACCGTTCTTAAAATCAGGATATTCTAATTTTTTCCCATTCAAAAGACACATATTCGAAAGAAAATGTTATGTCCAAAGGGTATTAAATGGTTTGCTCAAAGAAAGTTAAACAAAAGACGATGCCGCAGGAGGATACTTCATCATGGCACAAAACTGAAACGGAATGTGGATTAATACATACCTGCTTCAAGTAGATGGAAGACCATTGGCATTGGAGAAAATGGTGACCACGAGAGGTGTAAAATATATCGATACTTCGCTAGGTATAGTAGTATTGGGAATATGTTATATTTTTGTAACAACAACAGCATTTTTAAGTCAAGCATATACGTAGATCATTCATAGATTTATTCTTTTAGCTAAATATTGAATTCACTTTTTTCGCAAGCAAATGCATAGCGTGTGGTTACACTACAGTACGGACATTTAATTCCTGCACTAAATGCGTGGGCAGCCCGAGCATAATGCACAACCGCATGCCCGATTGCAACCCAGTTCTCAGGGTATTGATGCATGGATTACCTGAGAACTGAATGAAGTTACGTGTGTCATTGATGTCCTTGTCTGATATTTTTGACATACCATCCATGGGCGTTTTGTACAACCAGGCACTGGCAGACGTCCGGTCGACTGGTGCAGGAATTAAATGTCTGTACTGTAGAATTAGAGGCTGACAATTATATTTTTTCATTATGCTCTATGTTGGGCATGCAGAATAAGTGCATGTAGTACTGTATTACGTGTAATAAGGCATATACAATATTGCAAAATAACACATGTTATAATTCTAAATAAGGCACTAGACAAAGACTGTCAGTAAATGTTTCTTTTAACCAATGCTTAACAAATCACCATTACTATAGTAGTATTATTACATATCATTAATAATTAGCTATTATCTCTAATATCTCTACTGTTTGTTTATCATTATCACTTTTAATGTATTTGTGTTATTGCGCCATTAAATGTATGCGAACTGCGCGAAAATTAAAATGATGCGAATAAAACACGATATTTGGTATTTCGCTGGTGTTTTATGCAACGACTTGACTGATATATCATGCACGTAAAATACATTAACTTGAATCACCAAAAGGAATCCCAAATGCAGAGATATACATCGATCAATTGCTTTTTTAATATGTTACTTATTAATCTAGCAGAAAATGCATTGGTAAACTACATCCCAAGAATAATGATTCGTATGAAAATAAAGTATGCTGATGAATGGTAATGACTTGTTTAATGTTTGTGGTAGATACTGTAGATTCACAAAAGATTGTGTAGAGTAAACTTTGCGAATTTACAGAAAATCGATTTTTGCGTTTTCTCTTTTTGCGAATTGGCCGAAACATGGAGTGCCAGCTATACACTTAAAGTGACCGCACTAATCATTGCGAATTTTAATTTTTGCTAAACGCTTAAAACGCAAAACTTAAACTAACGCAATCTTTTTCAGAAATTACAGTATCTTGACTCAAATATGACTGACAACCACCTGGTTATGATTGTCTTATCGTATATCGAACAGAAGATTCAAAATAAATATTTGAAAAAGAAATACCCGTAAAACCCAACCAGTGTCTCCCCTTTAAATAATCCATGAATCTCTGCTTAATATAAGGTATACTATTAGGTTAATATTTTTGACTCAGTTTCCTATGATAAATGGTGAGGTTACACAAATTATTTATTGTCTGAAGGGTAAACTGGTGAGGAGTTTTTAACAAACATGTTTTATGATGTTTCCCTACCAGCAGGGGTAAGGAAACAAACAATTTCCTTAACATATATACTCAAAATCATCCGTTTGAAGCGCCACGCTTTTGGTGGAATACAATAGAATGGAAGATGGTTCATAGACTTGAGTTGAGAAGGAATCACGTTTACAAATCAAATCATACACAATTGTACACAATATGGTTGAATAGACTTCTTATGCAGCCGGAAGATGGCGCCACATTTGCTCGCCAACTTCCGGGATTGATTTCTAAAAGTAGCCTTCTCTACCGATAGAGGTCGCTTTACTTGAACAAACCTCTACCGCTAAGGAATTGTGGGAAGGGGGACTACTTCCAACATGGCGGTCCATTCTTCGCCTATAGAGGTCGCTTCATTAGAACCAGTAGAACGAAATTCTCGCGACAAAATGTTTTTTAATAAACAAAAAAAATATTTCTGTGTGTGTATTGCAGAAGGGGCTATCCTTTTTAGGAAAAATATCTGGCCCTGAGAAAGGATTCTGGCTCTGAAAGAAAATTGAGAATTTCTGGTCTTTCCATATTTGAAGAAAAGATAAAAAAGGACCCCCGCCCAGAATATGAAATGCTCCGCCCCTAAACAGTCATCAACGGTGGTTTTAGTTTTAGTTTTTCTCTACCACTATCTTCTGTTGTGGAAAGTCGAGAGACAGCCATAAGTGACATATAACCTAACAATACAACACAAAGAACAAGACAAACGTATGTTATCAAAAAGCATTTTTAGTTTTAAGCAAAATTTACCCGTGAGTAGGGGTTGGTCCGTGTTTTTAAACATGAAAATCCAGACTCCTCCATATTAAATAAATAACTGGCTGGCGAATGTATTGAATTGTATGTTTATTAACTGTATACTGATAGATGCAAAACCATACATCAAAATACATATCAACATTAAATCAAAACGCACATTGCACGTTATGAGGATTAGTTAGAAATATTACTTTGAATTAAAAGTATACTCTCTCTGTTTATTTGCTAGACTTCATCAATTCCCTGCTCATCGAAAAACCGTTACCGTATCTTTAATTATGTTAGAAGTAAACATAGAATACTTTTCAATTAGGCATCCGTCGCCACCTTAGAACTATACAGAACATGAAAAAATTACTTAAGATGTACGGTTTTAACAATTGAATGAATAATATATCAATTTTCACGCAAATAGTTATACCTCACATTTTCATACAGCTTAACATAGACTAACTTTTCTTGGATTAAGAATAGAGAGGTTGGGCTATCCCGTTTCCGACATCGAGATCGGGTTAGCATATCACCTTCTATGCCGTTCCCGATCTCGATGTTGGAACATCGTATCCAAGGTTGGGCTATGCCGTCGGGATAAGTATCTGACCATGGCGCTAGGCCGAGGAGTCGCACTGACAAGGCCACTACCAAACAAAACTCCTTCTGTCGGCATGAAACAAATGAAATTGAAATTGAAATTGAAATTGTTAGACAGTACGTATGGTTAGCTTCCACGTAGCCACTGTAAGATGTTTTTAACAAACTGCTTACAGCATAAATTTAGCAAGAAGCTACGCCGTTCGATAATTACGGGATACAGCCAGTTTATGTCGGGTGTTGAGAACGGCGCAGAGTCGAACTATGTGGGAAACGATGACGTCAACACATTCTATGGTGACGTCATCGTCGCCTATCCCGTTCCCGTTGTCGGAAACGGGATAGCCCAATCTCTCTAATAATGGCCGCTGGCACACGTAGTGTTGGGTTCTGCATGCAACTATCATTATTTTGGCTAGTCTCTATCTAGTCTAGAATAACAGAAATAGTAACAGCGACTTACTTTCTTGTACTCTGTGTATCACATTGAAAACATTAGTTATCAGAATAGTGGAATTGTTACGTCAGAATAAATAGAAAGGTAGAATAAATGAAAATATCACAATATGCTAAAAGCCTAAAAGAAATACAAATAAAACATAACAAAAAAGTAGCATTTTAAGCAAAGTTCATAGCAATTTCTGTTCATTTCGTGTATATATCTACATTACACTTCGCACCTTCAGAACTGAACAAAGATATTGATGTTCATATATTTCGATTAACTTGCGTAATGATGCATATGAGCTATATGATACCTGATAATTTTCGCAATTTGGTGTTGAGAGAGTGTACAATATTCCAAGACATATGAGTCAGTTCCTAAGTGTAGCTGTTCTGTACGGTAGAAAAATGATGTTTTTCTCCATCGTTGACATACAAATATTTAAATTTGTCATTTGCATCAACTCTTATGTCAGTATATGAACTCTTTAGTATGGATATATCCTAATACCAATCTAAACATTCGGATAGGCATTAGTTGGAACGCATTCCACGAGATCTGGAAAGGTATTTACATCTGATTACTGGCGCCATCTATCGAGTGACTTCTGTACAATATAGAAAGGTATTAGTAATACCAAAGGCTACCTACAAGGGTAGACTCTAAATCCCGGCAGATGTCAGGAATGACGTCATGGAAACTTGTGATATTGGACTACCCTACCTCGGGTATTAGGGTTAGGGTAAGGAATCAAGTCAAGGGTTAGGGTTAGCACTGGCCCTATATCAGAGTATTCCAAGGTCACAAGTTTCCATGACGTCATCCATGACATCTGCTGGGATTCAGAGCCTACCACCTTGAGGATGGATTACTGTTATGACGTCACCTGTTGCGTTGCTTTACACAATAGCCGCACTCATTAACCTTGGTCGTTATTATGCTGCCTAATGGAAATAACGGAACACATCCAAAACATCCAAAATTAGCAAAAATGAAATACTCCAATAGATCCTTCTTCGACTAATCTCATAAGGTATACAAAATCGGATTGCCCACTCATAGTTAACCCATTTCTGCCTGAGTAAACGCATGCCTTGATATATATATATATATATATATATATATATATATATATATATATATATATATATATATATATATATATATATATATATATATATATATATATATATATATATATATATATATAATTATATATATATATATATATATATATATATATATATATATATATATATATATATATATATATATATATATATATATATATATATATATATATATATATATATGTATAATTATAATGATATATATATATATATATATATATATATATATATATATATATATATATATATATATATATATATATATATATATATATATATATATATATATATATATATATATATATATATATATATAATTATATATATATATATAAATATATATAAATATATATATATATATATATATATATATATATATATATATATATATATATATATATATATATATATATATATATATATATATATATATATATATATATATATATATATATATATATATATATATTAGGTGTTTTTTTCTTTTATTTCAAATAAGACAAATGTGTAATCGGATTTATTTTTATTTCACATAGAATTGATACATGCATCGTATATATCATCCCATATCATACCATATTTACTGTCATGAAGTGCAAATGAAAGACAGAACAATCCACAGACAACAAATGAAATCGGTGTAGTCATTATCTTGTTTCGAACAAAGGAGTATTTATTGTCTTTCTACATCATAGACAGAAATGAAATCCTTAGGGCAAAACTGTGTGCATAATAATTCCCGACTTCTATCCCACATTTTGTCAAATCTGTTTATTTTCTTATTCACTTTACAATCACATTCGTCGACCTTCCTTTCTTTGTACATTCATTTGACAATTTCTATGAGTCTCATGTCACTACCATTTTCTTTATGTTTGCAAATGACAATTTCTGCATCAAAGCCATGTTAATTATACATGCATTTAGTGATAGGTTTGTATTCGACCCTAGAATCTTTGTGATTCTGATATTTCTGTTAATATCTGATCGCGGCCATGGCTCTATTTGGCTCCACAATTCAGAAGTAAAAGGACATTTAGTGCATTAAACGTTGATTCCATGATGTCTTCGCAACATATGCATTTGTCTTTGTAAATGAGGTGTTTGATAGATAGATTGGTTAAACCATTTTCATTTATATGGTCTATGACTGCAAGCAATGTGGTGACCTCTTGGATTAGGCTGGCAATTTAAGTATGCAAAATTGCTTCGGTTAGGAACTTTACCCTTAAAGTGCGTTCACTCCCATGCTATATAGCACGTCTTATGAATAAATGAAAAAGCCTGTGTAATTTATATCTGAGCGCTCTTAATGGAAAATATGACTTCTAAGGACACGTATGCCTAGTGATATACAGTAGAACACATAAGGTAATGCTTGGTGTATAAACATAGTCTAACGTTCGCCTATTACGATGTTCTGTTTAACCCATCCACACTCAGAGCGGCCGAAACAGGCCTGACAATTTTCGTATTACTCTTTGAACAAAAGGCATTTTGGGAATAGTATTTGAAGGAGAAATGTTGATCAGAAGTCAAACAACAACTCTCCTTCAAATATTTTTTGAACTTTCGCTTTATTCCTAAATTATTTTTAAAAGTATGAAAGTAGCAGACGATACTTTCTGGAGGAACTCTGAGTGTTAATGGGTTAAAAAGGAAAATAGAGATAACATAAACATTCTGCAGGTAGGAAAGCTTTTATAACGTGAGTTTAAAGCCGAATGTATGAGTTGTCGACAGATATGCAGTGATTTACACATGGGAATTATGTAATCGAGAGTTGAAAAAGGAATTTGACAGGTGTTTGTAAGTATAGTTTGGTTGAAACACTTCTTAAGTGATTAGGTCATATATATTTGTATGTTGTTTCGTTGCTGCGAATGAGGTTTTCCATTTAATAGACTCCAATTAAGGAAGGGCCAGTTTCATTCCTATTCAAAAATTGAGATGTTTAAGTGAACGCATCTGGGAGGAAATCCAGGTTTAACAATGTTATGTAAGTTAACTAGATTTTTACTTTTACCTTCTAGGGGCGTGGGAAGCAATTATTACCAGTTAATTGCTATAACCAAAATTTGGGTTGGATTACCACACCGGTTTTATTAAGTTATGCAAGTTGCGTAATATAGAATAATGGACACCATTATTAAAAGTAAACCTTTTGTTCTAAAAATGCGTGATTCAAGGTAAAATTGTATAACCAAGGCATAGTACAGTAGTTTGGGAGTAAATATGTATTACCCATACATATTTACCAAAATGCCCTAAGTCACTGTACCTGTCTCTCAATCGCTTTAGGCTTTAAAATCCTGGTTTCCTGAGCATACACTTGTTAATGGAGGCTAAAACTAGTTTTCAGACGTGAAGTGAATCAAATATATAATCAAACAAACAATTCACCATTATATGATGGATTTATCAAGTTTTAAGTTAACATTCTGAGCTAAATTGGTCCAGCCAAAAATGGTTATGTGAATTGCACAATATACCTATTTGAATCCAGGTAATACTAAACAAGCAACAAAACAGATTCATCTTCATATAAGTAGTTCTCAAGTTCTGCAAGACACCTATGTTTTCGAAATGATATCAATATCGGTAAACAATAAGGGTTTTTTGTGTCGTGTTATGTTCTTCAGATGTATAGGACACGCCTACAACTAAGTATGGACAATCCCCAGGGAGTCCATTGATGTACAGTACAGACATGTATTTCCTGCACCAGTCGACCGGACGTCTGCCAGTGCCCGGTTGTACAAACACCCATGAATAGCATGTCAAAATCGTGCGCCGAGCACATCAATGACCCATGTAGCTTGCGAATCAAAGATACGTTCAGTTGTGAGGTCATCCATACACCCATGCCCACGCAACTTGATGGCAGTCGAGCGTATGGTCGTGTGTTATACCCGGGCTGTCCACACATTTAGTGCAGGAATTAAATGACGGCACTGTAGGTAAATAAACATGCACCAGAACTGGCTTCGTATAAGCTACAATAGCACTAGGATATGGCGTTGCTAGGAACATCATCGTTATGTAATGTTTCCAAAATCAATTATTCGGCTGTTATACTGATACTGCTATCCAACCTCTCCCCAGAGAATCGAAAACTATAATTTCACACGTACCGTATGTGTGTAGTGTAATGTACTTAATTGGCTGTATCTAATAGGATACAACAAAAACGTACGTTTACATAAATAATAAAAGACAGAACAAAAGAGACAATGCTAAAGGAGATAAGCACAAATATTGAAAAAAGACGTAGTTACGAGTGATTACGAGTTACGAGTAGTTGTAACATAGCATGTATATTGAAAAGGTGATAATTGTAAGCAATAGTACATGACCAAAACAAAGGACCTGTTCTGAATTACTATACAAATTACCCAATTTTTTCAAGTTTCATGAATTTAACCTAAACTCGTATGATCATGTAGCTGAGGTATTGCTTGTTCAAAATTGCTAACATATTCCCCAACCCTCGCCCTGGAGATTGCATATGACCACTCTGAAATGCCATATGTCAGCATATTTGCATTGGCTCATATTTCAGCTATAACTGTACGCTGTGAGTTGATATTTTATGGGTATACTATGCAGAGGTTAGAGGAGATCCAGTAATGACATTTCATAGAAGGCCTTACTTATGGATTTTGATGAAAAATCAGAAATTTCCAATATAGTGACATTGACCTATGACCTTCAACAATATGGCTGCCTCCATGCCTACTAATGAGATTTGAGCCTATGGGGAAATGGTTCCAAATAGTAACTTTGCCAACCGAGCGCATTCAAGCTAGACATTCAAGGCTAGACATAAATCACTCACTTGTGCAAGATACCTTCTCTTTCCATCCACTCGTGATGGAATCTTTATTTATTGCAGTTGAACGCCAGGGTGTTTACAGATTCGTAAAGGCCACGTGTTCAATAGTCAAACCGAATCTCTGAAGAAATGACGACTTATCTTTTACCTAATTATTGTGACATTTTTTTAATATCACTTATCGTTTCTTTTACTGCCATATTAAGTCAAATTCATGATTTGTCAGTGGTTGTTGACAGAAAAAGCGGATGTTCTTGAGGAAACCAGCCCCTGACCTCAAGAATCAGTCAGGGATGTGCCTTGGACACCATAACACTAGCAGTCATTTTATCTTGCCTAATCTGTGTCATCATTATCACAATATTCATTTTGTTTCTCCGAAATTCCGTTATTAATTTGTGTGTATGAATTATTTAAAACACTTACTAATGGATTATATATTGGCTTATTTCGAGTGCATTATGTTTAGTTAACAAAAGTGTTTCGATAAACTCGTCCATGCATTATGTTTGATGTTCAGCACGTTTGAATCTGCATTGTAGCTATAGAGATAACAGCCTTCATTGCCTTTGAACACAGCACTATTAACAGCACCATGAAGACTATACATCAAGTATTCATAGCGAATCAGTGGGATAAAAAGAGCAGGAAAACGTGCCTTCTAACAATTGGTTGGTTTAGTTTGCTTTACAAACAAATGACAATACCTAAGCAGCCACTGATCAGACTATTTCCAGGCAATTTCATTGGCATATTGATATTTACTGAAATAGGGTATGCATTGTTATGACAAAGCTTATGAGTGTATTAATGGGCTGAATCAGAGATATGTTTACCTTTCAAACCGTAGATGTTGCTTCAGGATGAACAAATGAGGTTAGACATTCTGCCAAAATACAAAAACTTCAAATCAACCATAATCAACTGTTACTGTAAAAGCAACATCTGCCAAGTTTTGTGCTAAATATGTTTATTTTTGTTGGACAGATCAAAAGGGGCCTATATTAGTGTAGCAGCAGAGACCCAGAAAGTGGCTTATTTTAGGAGTAACCCTAACTGGCGGTAGAACAAGCAGCATCATACATCAAATGAAAGCTAAGAATCTCAGGATTCAGAAACTGCGTGATGCCGGAACCAAAAAGTTGTACAAGTGGAGATATCGCACCGTTACCATGGCAACCTTTTTGAAGTAGTCAAAACACTGAAAAAATACTCTTCAATTAAATTCTTGTCTGGTGGCTTTCTTGCAAATATTTTTCATTCAAATTTGACTTGACAATTGATAAGGTCCTTGTCTAGTAAAAAAACGTAAAGTAAAGTGTTGAAGTCGTTTTTGCACTGAGTGACCTCACATTTAGTGTACATTTGTAGAAACGGGTAAAAAATGACTATTTTTGGACTTTAAAGTTTTAATAAAAGTCAGAAACGAAGTTGTTCAGGCAAGCAATATATACATTTGAAAGGTAGACACCATAAGCTTTCATTTGATGTATTATTAGACCCCCTCGCACATTTTTGTATGAAACAATTGGCTTCATACATAGTAGCTGTAGTGATGGCTATATACAGCAAATTCACCTAATGACCATCTTATTATAGTTTTGCGGCTTCTTATGCTTATTCTTCATTCAAATCACTCATGACTGTTAATAAGGTCATTGCCTAGTGAAATCATGGAAGACAAATGTTTAAGGTTTGTGTTTTACTGAGTAACCCCACGTTTAGGGTAAATATGCAGAAACAGGAAAAACGTTTCCTCAAAGATCCCCTAATGCCAGTAGTTTTTATGGGTTAGGATGGTTGAAACTCACATCTTATGTAAAAGTTAAGAAATTACTCTTCATCCTGTCAATTATCAGAATGCAACCTGAAAATCTGTTGATGACAATTCTCAGGAAGAGATTAGACGAATTTGATTCTAACATAGAAGAATGTCGGAAAAATAAGTTTAGAAGTCCAATTTTTGATATTCTAACGGTTGCTCTGATGTTTGGCCTGCACAATGTTGTTAAGGAAATGATTACGAATACTACCCAAGCAGTGTCTAAGAGATCCTGGTCTAAACTAGTATGGGAACGAGCATGGGCCCTTGAGGATGCGAATTTGAAAGCAGCCAATACCATTCTTAAGGAAAACGATTTATTGACAAGGACAGTGGGTGATTCTAGGTATTTGACATGGTGGAAAATCGGCGATATAGATTACAGACTAGTAAGGATGTGCGAGTCTATGAGTAAGATCATCTGCCACGCCAGTCAACTTAAGACTGACGATTATAGACTAAAAGGTCTCCCTATGAGTCATAGGACATGTGTTAAATGTGATGTGTATTGTATTGAGGACATAACCCATATAATTATGCAATGTCCAGGGTACCATGAAGAGAGGTTGACAATGTACAATTAAATTTACAAAAAGTGCCGCAAAGCAAAAGAGGTTTTTGAAAACAACTGTGAAAATGTTGCCTATTATCTCCTGGGAAGGGATATTCCGACCCTTGATGATGATGAGATGATATCCTTGTGGTGTATTTCAGGCAAATCGGTAACACAGATGTATAGAAAAGCTGTAGCCGATCGGATTGGCGTAGGGTAGATTTCCTCATTGATCTGGACTACCTCCCTTGGTACAAGGGCTAAATGTACTAAGACCCTTTGCATACCACCTGGACTTAATTCTCTAGACATCTCGATGTATAACCTTTTTATTAATTATTATATGTTGTAAAAAAGTTCCTTTGGTTGATTTTTGATGTATGATGTATTTTTTATATTCATAATATAGTCAATAAATACTATACTATACTATACTATATTTGGATTTTTTTGTTTAAATAAAAATATATATGAGATTGCGCAGGCATAAAATAGATATTTTCATACAGTAGACACTGTGAGCAATCATTTAATTATTATTAGACCCCTTGCACATTTTTTCTATTGAAAAGTATGGCGTCATACATGGTAGCAGTAGTAAGGGCTATATACAACAACTTGGTAAAAACTCACTTTATGACCTACTCACTCTACTTCTGTGGCCTCTTGACATTGATTCACACTCAAATTACTCTTGCGAATTATTTAGATCGTTGTTCAGTGAAAACAAATGTTGAATTTGTGTTTGTCCTGAGTGATCTCACATTTAGGGTAGATATGTAGAAATGGGTAAAAAATGACTATTTTTGGACTTAAAAGTTTTGATAAATGACATATATGAAGTTTTTCAGACAAGCAATATATACATTTGAAAAGTAGTCACCATAAATTTAATTTGCTGTACTATTAGACCCCCTCGCACATATTTGTATAAAACAATTTGCTCCATACATAGTACTGCAGTGATGGTTATTTACAGCAAATTCACCTAATGACCATCTTATTATAGTTTTGTGGCTCCTTATGATTATTCTTCATTCAAATTACTTTTGACAATTAACAAGGTCATTGCCTAGTTAAATCACTGAAGACAAATGCTTAAGGTGTGTGCTGTACTGAATGACCCCACGTTTAGGGTAAATATGAAAAAACAGGAAAAACATTGTATTTTTGGAACTTTTTGTTAAAAGAAAAGTAATAATTGAGATTGAGCAGGCAAACAATAGATATTTTCATACAGTATACACTGTGAGCAACCATTCGATTATTATTAGACTCCTTGCACATTTTTTTCTATTGAATATATGGCGTCATACATGGTAGTGGTAGTAAGGGTTATATACAGCAACTTGATTAAAACTTTTGTGGCTTAAATTATTTTTATAATAAACTCAAATTATTCTTGCCAATTAATTAGGTCCTTGTTAAGTGAAAACAAATATTACATTTCTGTTTGCACTGAGTGACCCTTTGTTTAGATTATATATGCAAAATGGGTGGAAATTTTATATTTTTGACCTTTTAGTTGTAATAAAAAACATACTAGTCTTAATGAGGCAACTAATGGACACTATCTTTAAAGAGACCATCTGAGCTTCCATTTTATATATCATTCACCATGTTATATTACCTAGTGTAAATATGGCCCCATATAATAGTTTCACAAGTCGTTATAATAGGCTTTTTCACAAAAATGACCGTTATTACTTTATTCACCTAGTGATATCTATTCCTGTGATAGTTTTAAATGACTGGTGCCTTTGTTGGATGAAATAACTACCAAGAGTTGGCCTGTGTGTTTGCCCTCATTGACCCCTAGTTCAGGGTATGTGTGAATAATGCTGGTAAAAACATCAATTTCATCAGTGTTTGTTAGTTAAAAAAGGTAGGATCATAATGCCAGCGGTGTCTATCCTGTGATTAGACCCGGTTTGTGTCTCTATCCAGGTCAACTGTTCTTAATACTGGCGTCTATATGGCCTTCAGAGACACGGTACCACTCCATTGTAAAAATCTGCCACCCACTACGGTGAATTCACCGTAGTGGATTTCTCGCGTGATAAGGCGAGTGTCACAGCCAGACTTAAACCAATGAATCATGTACATGTTTGACTATATATATGCCCTAAGTCGGCAGGTGACAATGGCTTAAGTGTTTTATAATCTTAGAAAGAAGTTGTGAAGCGGTAATTTCCGCCATTTTAAATTTCCGACATTTGCTTTAGGCCTGACTAATCGAGCACCTGCCAAGACATTAGGAGCGTCTGTTATATGCGAACATATATGTCACCTGCCGACTTAGGGCATATATATAGTCAAACATGTACATGATTCATTGGTTTAAGTCTGGCTGTGACACTCGCCTTATCACGCGAGAAATCCACTACGGTGAATTCACCGTAGTGGGTGGCAGATTTTTACAATGGAGTGGTACCTTGTCTCTGAAGGCCATATAGACGTCAGTATAAGAACAGCTGGCCTGGATAGAGACACAAACCGGGTCTATCCTGTGATATACTGTTAATTGATTAAATAGTACAAAGAACATAAAATGTGCCTAGTTTAGTCATTTGTAAATTGTGTCATTTTATGTCTATTTGATTGTATTTCAGAGATATCTAAAAGGAGCAGCATTAATTATCATTGGACATTTGTTTTGAGGTTTAAAGAAGTCTTATCTAATCTAATCTAAATTGATTGAAATAAATTGCACTAGAACTATACAGCTCTACTAGTAGTTTTCAACCCATTGTTGGTGAGGTTTTTTACTTATCAAGGCCTGCAGAACCTCAAAATGGTCATTTTGAGTTTTTTTCAACTAAAAGCAAATTGTAAGGACAAATATTAATTACTGAGTTATTCACAACTCAATAAAATAGTTGTTGATGCTTTGCCTTATTCATAAATTATCAAATTATTTTTAAGAGAAACTTAGATCCATACGGTTCCCTCAGAAGATATAGACATGAATAAGTTAAGGTAGCTTGTGAGAATACTTTTACAGAACCAGTTCTTCCTTTACCCTGCCTTTATCTGACTAGTTAGTTTATACAAGGTATATATTGCTTAAATGGTCTTCTGATGAAGAACACATTTAAGCATCATAAATGTACCTTCTATTTAGGGTGTAAAATTTTCAGGCAGTAAAGCTAAAGGAAATGCATGTTGTTTATGTTATCAAACAGAGCTCCTATTAATAGTTGTGGACCATCACACATCATTAATGTGGAGAAAATATCCATTAGGAAAAGGGTTTCACACAGGCACACTTTATTAAATAAATAAGACAAAAGGTTTTTTGAACTTCTAAATTGCTTAATTTTAGAACATAATCAAAATTGATGAAGCACTTTCATCTGAAATAGTTATTCATATGTTTCAAACAAAACCAATAACATTTGATACCCAACATGCTTGTTTAAAGCGTCCATGCTGTTGGTGAAATTTAATAAGGAGAAAAAAGAAAACAATGTTATCTTTCTATGTGCAGACCTGTGTGAGGTGTTGATAAATTTCGCCTCTTATTCTGCTCAGTGGTAGCCTATACAGTCACCTATACAGGCAAGATGTACTTTGTATAATCTAACTAAATAAAAGCAGGGTAGGGGAAGAACCGAATCTTAAAAAATAATCTTACAAGCTACCTTAACCTATTCATGTTTAAATTGCTAAAGCCTAAAAAAAGAAATTGTTTGTTTC
Source organism: Maea johnstoni (assembly GCA_963942565.1). NCBI lineage: Eukaryota > Metazoa > Annelida > Polychaeta > Spionida > Magelonidae > Maea > Maea johnstoni. The sequence goes on from OZ012698.1 coordinate 1,692,830, forward strand.
CTGTAACGGTCCGAGAAAAAATAGGGTAGGGAGGTGTTTTTTTTCACTATACTTTTGGTCAAAAATGTGTGTTTTATGCATGTTGTTTTACGTTGATTGCGAGTTGGGAGGGCGAAAAAAACTTTAGGGTAGGGATTTTTTTGAATAATAACTTGTTAGGGTAGGGTTATAGGAAACAAACAACTTTTTTAGGCCTACACTGAGAGAACCTTCTGGTTTTAAAATACTCTTGAAGATACTATAGGAATTAATCAATGCATCAACAACTATCATATTGAGTTGTGGATTGTGGACACTATTAGCATATCGTTAGACCAGTCACATTTTAAGTTCTCTGTATCATTTATTTGATTACCAGGATAGACACCTCTGGCATTATGATCCTACCTTTTGTAACTGACAAACACTGAGGAAAGCGATGTTTTTACCAGCACTATTCACACATACCCTGAAATAGGGATGAACGAGGGCAAACACACTGGTCACCTTATGGTAGTTATTTTTATCCAACACAGGTACCAGTCATTTAAGACTGCACGAAGTGAATTAAGAAATAACAGTTATTTTTGTGAAAAAGCCTAGTATGACGAATTCTGAAACTAGTACATGTTTGTGGAGCCATATTAACACTAGGTAATAGAGCATGGTGAATAATATATAGAATGGAAGCTCAGGTGGTCTATTTTCAAGATTGTATCCTTTAGATGCCTTAGTCAAACTGATGTGTCTTTCATTATAATTCAAACGTCAAAAATACCAAATGTCCACCCATTTTGCATATATAATCTAAACAAAGGGTCACTCAGGACAAACACATATTCAACATTTGTTTTCACTGGACAAAGATCTAATTAATTGGCAAGAGTAATTTGAATGTGAATTAAAACCAAGAAGCCACAAAAGTAGAGTGAGTAGGTCATTAGGTGAGTTTTTACCAAGTTGTTGTATATAGCCCTTACTACTGCAACCATGTATGACGCCATATTTTTCAATAGAAAAAATGTGCAAGGGGTCTAATAATAATTAAATGATTGCTCACAGTGTCTACTGTATGAACATATCTATTGTTTGCCTGCTCAATCTCATATATTTCTTCACTCAAACAAAATATTCCAAAAATACAACGTTTTTCCTGTTTCTGCATATTTACCATAAACGTGGGGTCACTCAGTACAACACAAACCTTAAACATTTGTCTTCAATGATTTCACTAGGCAATGACCTTATTAACAGTCATGAGTGATTTGAATGATGAATAAGCAAAAGAAGCCGCAAAACTATGATAAGATGGTCATTAGGTGAATTTGCTGTATATAGCCATCACTACAGCTATTATGTATGAAGCCAATTGTTTCATGCAAAAATGTGCGAGGGGGTCTAATAATACATCAAATGAAAGCTTATGGTGACTACTTTTCAAATATATCTAATTCCTGCCTGAACAACTTCGTTTCTGACTTTTATTTAAACTTTAAAGTCCAAAAATAGTTAATTTTTACCCGTTTCTACATATTCACCCTAAATGTGAGGTCACTCAGTGCAAAAACGACTTCAACACTTTACTTTACGTTTTCTCACTAGACAAGGACCTTATTAATTGTCAAGTCAAATTTGAATGAAAAATATTTGTGAGAAAGCCACCAAACAAGAATTTAATTGAAGAGTATTTTTTCAGTGTTTTGACTACTTCAAAAAGGTTGCCATGGTAACGGTGCGATATCTCCACTTGTACAACTTTTTGATTCCGGCATCACACAGTTTCTGAATCCTGAGATTCTTAGCTTTCATTTGATATATGATGCTGCTTGTTCTACCGCCAGTTAGGGTCCATCCTAAAATCTGGTCCTTTTCTGCTACACTATATGGCAGCTCATGTGAACACCTAACAAAGTGGTATCTATATGATTAACATGCATCTCTGGTATCAAATGTTAACGAATTTGCCATAATTATAGTCAAGAGCGTGTCAGAGGGAGTATCACTTTCAAAATTTACACTTTGTTCCAAAATTTTGCAATATTATTCTAAAGTAGCTGAGGTAGCAAAAAGCTCTTTTTTTGATTTTCAACACGAAATCTGAATGAAATGGCCATATAATTTGAGAAATATTATGAGAAATGCGATATCCTAAGATCTTCTATCAATTTCCTAGGCTGTTTTCTTTTATTTCAGACTTTACTGATATAGATGATGATAAAATATACACAACAATGATTTAATATTGTAAAGAAATGACCATTCCCTTATATCTAACCACTTTGGTACATTTTTGAACTCAGGGTATTCCTCATCTTAAAACCTTTCAGGTAGTATGTACTTCGCATAAGTTAAAGCAACATAAGTAGAAGCATGGTAGAAGATAAGCTGGGGGGTTATATTTGGGATTAATAAGTAAATTTCATATTTCATTTTGAGATTTTTAAGTATCTTAAAACCTAAACCATTTTGCTCGTAATCAATAACATAGGACAGGCAATACCTGTTACACCGGTTCTTGTGACCTGTAGACCAAGTATAATGCATCTGCTAATCAGTAATTTCTATTAGCATGTGTTTTATACATAAGTTATCCTTACCAGATATTAAGTCTGTATTGTTAGATTCATACACTTACAGTCTTCATTTATCCTTTTTATTTTCTTTGTCTAGTATATATATATATATATATATATATGTGTTTTGTATCATCCTATAATTGAACGTTACCTTATACAATACTTGATATTTGATAAGCATACAATACAATACAATGTTTGCGTCTATGTGCCTTACGCGGTCAAAGCTTTGTTATTGGCGTCCTTTGGACGTTGAAAGTATCCTTCCCTATTCCATACGTTTTTATTCCTTCCATTGCTGAGGCTACTTTCGTCTAAAGCACGAGACTGCACAGATTTTTGAAAACCATCTAAACCCTGTCATGTTGGAATTCATGGGTAGCTCTCAGTGAGCACTCTCGGATGAGTACCCAGGTGCGAGGGTTTCAGTTAATCTTCAGGTTTTCTGCATAATTCTGTATTTGCCAAATTAGCCACCAGCTAAGGTTTAACAACTACGTTATCACTTAGTGTTTTAACCGGTCAGGTTCAGGCTCAGGTTCAAGTTCAGGTTCAAGTTCAGATTCAGGTTTAGGTTTAGGTTGAGGTTGAGGTTGAGGTTCAAGTTCATATTCCGGTTTAGGTTCAAGTTCAGGTTGAGGTTCAGGTTCAAGTTCATATTCAGGTTTAGGTTCAAGTTCAGGTTCAGGTTCAAATTCAGGTTCAGGTTCAAGTTCAGGTTCTGGTTCAAGTTCAAGTTCAGGTTCAAGTTCAGGTTCAGGTTCAAGTTCAGGTTCAAGTTCAGGTTCAGGTTCAGGTTCAAGGTTAAGGTTCAGGTTCAGGTTCAGGTTCAGGTTCAGGATCAAGTTCAGGTTCAAGTTCAGGTTTAAGTTCAGGTTCAGGTTCAGGTTCAGGTTCAGGATCAAGTTCAGGTTCAAGTTCAGCTTCAAGTTCAGGTTCAGGTTCAATTGCAGGTTTACGTTCAGGTTCAAGTTCAGGTTGAGGTTCAGGTTCAAGTTCAGGTCCATGTTCAGGTTTAAGTACAGGTTCAGGTTCAAGTTCAGGTCCAGGTTCAAGTTCAGGTTCAAGTTCAGGATCAGCCTCAGTTACAGGTTCAACAGAGCAACCGCCAACATGTTCAAGCAAGTATCATATTTTCTTTGTTTGTTTATTTGTTGTATTTCCATAGCTCTTCGCAGTTGAGTTCAAATATGCACGACACAAAGACTAGTGACTGTGCACAAATCCCCTCTATTTATTGTAATATATTTGAGATGGTTTGTTTAAAACCACTATGAATGCTTTGTGAACATTTGTAGATTTTAGAAAATAATATACGAGACATGTAATTTTTCGTTTTAGTAAAAATAAATCATCTTAATTTTCAAATCTTCGCATTCTCTATCATAGTGCAACTTCCCATTGTAGCATGCTTATGCTGAGAAAAAGTCAAATGCATCGTTGCATCAGTCATCTCCCGAGCACCAGGTTGCTTTGCACGTGCAATGCATTGTTTATTATGGTAAATAAACATATCGTCAATCTTCATACGTACGTACATGCGTCCTACATACATACATACATACATCATATATGGATACATGTACGCACGCACACACTCACATGAATACATACATAGTCTTACATACTTGCCTACATACATACATACATACATACATACATACATAAATATAATTCATACATACTTACATACAAACAAACATATATACATAAATGTATTGCATACATACATACATACATAAACAATGCATACATAGTTACATACATGCAAACATACATACATACATACATATAATCATACATGTACATACATACATACTTACATACATACAAACATACATATATACATACATACATACATACATACATACATAGTGAAAGCAACAGAAAGAGTGTACGCAAGCATATAAGAAAAAAAACAATTTAGGTGATAGAGGTTCCTTTCTGCAGACTCTGGACTCTCGCTCTCCTTATCAGGTGTAGACAGTGTAATGCATTATTTAAGCCATCATCCTGAAAGGTCAACTATTATAGTTGTGAAAGGTCAACTATTATCGTGTGCTCCCAGTCGTGGAGAGGCGTTGGAATATCGCCCTTTGTTATGATTCGCGCATGGTCACAGTATACTATAACATGCAGGCTATTCCGTTCATTCTTATCACCCCCTTAGTTTTAGCCCTGTTGATGCTGAGTCTAATTTAGTGAAAGGCACAAAAACACAGAAAAAAAATTGAAAACCTTTTAAACACCTCCCAACAGACACAAACTGGAGGCACTGGGTTGGGGGGCATTTTAGCCTGTTAATAGCCTCTAACGGGGCTGTTGGTGAAACGTCATTAGCAATTAGGTAGCTGCTAATGACTTAGTTTCACCAACAGCCCTGTTAGAGGCTATTAACAGGCTAAGAGGACCGCCCCACGTGCCAGTTTGTGTCTGTTAGGAGGTGTTTAAGCAGCAATATACTTCTTGTATGAAGGTTGGCACTGGTGGGAACTTGGGTTTAAGTAGAGATTTAACCATAAGAAACTATTTGGGCCTCTGTTTTATCCATGATGGAATTGTCCATTAAATGTTTTCGAAGGAAGCTCCCCACACTTATGAACCAGGGACCTCTGGGTCTTTTGACTGTTAGATTACATACATTTAAAAAAAAAGGTTAAAATTGGAAAATACTGTGTCATCGTTACTTCTAAAATACTCTTAGCTGTAACTTTGCTAAACTTCAAACAAATCTGTAAGAATTTGATACCCAAAATGTATGTGTGAAGCGACCATGTTTTGTTGAAATTCGATAAGGAGAAAAGGACTTAAACACTTCCTGCTTGTGTGCAAGCCAGTGGGAGTTTCTGAAGTGGGAGTTCCTTCACTCTGCTCGGTGATAGCCTAGATATTCAGAATTAATTAGTTGAGGGGGAAAGGGTGACTGTTATATGTGCTGTTGCCTACCGAAGTGGGACGTCTGAATCGCTGATTCAGGCGAGGCTGGGAGGCTTATTATATCCTGAGCAAGGGACATGGAATGCAGTCTGAGTGGATACCCTGCGGCTAGCATCCACCTACAACGGATGTCCTATTAGGTAGACGAAGACCTCGACTTCAACGTGAGTAATAACATAAACCACAAACTATATATTTTTCAAATCTTCAGAAACAGATTTATTTTTTCAGACTTTCAAAAACAGATTTAAATGCTTTGCTTTTTTCAAAGATGAGGAAAAAGAGTGAATACTAAGTTTTTGATGATAACTTTTTTCCCGATAGTGTACTACCTTTTAGATGCACTCTCTAAGAGGGGATATTCTTTAGCTGCGATTCGTGTTTCATTAGTCTTTATTCATGTACTCTAGTCACATGTGCCTCTTTTGTATCTTATTAATTATCTTTATAATTTCGACTCTCTCCATAATCTCGGTATGAATTATTTCAACGATTATGCATTCTTTTTATTTTGTCTTAACGTGCAGCTTAGCAGGTTAATTTTCAGGAGTGATATAACCTTTACAAAACTAGCTAAAGTCAGTTTAAAACAGTCTACCCCAATTAACGATTTAGCCAGGACTTTAAAGTTGAGTCCTTTTCACCCAAGCTGAATTTGGTTAGTTGGTAGTTTTCTAGGTTTACTTCGTTTTACACCACTATCAAAAATATGAATTTAGCATAATTACAGATCTTTATGCACGTTTATAGTTTCTCAGCACTAATGATATTTCTGTTGGATATTGAAAGATAAGAGACAAAACTCTGCTACACTGTTTATTGTACTATATACTGGCCACACTAGTTCATCATATCAAGTTACATAAGGATGAAAATTGGACTCTTTATATACACTTTGAATTAGGTGGGTGGATTAAACTGTAGGTGTGAATTACTTAGCAACATATACTCATACATAGATTTCACAATTTCAATAAAACAAACAGACTTGAACCGAAGAATCCCACACACACTTGAATCATATATAGATAAGCTAAAGGTCAATCACTGATAACACATAGACAGCTAACAAACTGACATACTTATGATAAGACATTCAGCCTACACTAACATTTCTCATTACATGGAAATTACAATTTCAATAATTTCTGTTGAATTCTTTCACGATAAGGAAATTTCATACGGCTAGAAAGTGTCTCTCTCGTCGTGATATTACCTTAGTTGTAATTGGTAACTAAACTACTAGTACACGGTATCAGAAAATAAATTTGCTTGCGTGCAGTTAGCTATTATATTTGCGTTTTGTCCATAGAGGCTTCTACCTTTAGTTTTGTTCTCCGCAATTCAAAACTACAGATACCAAGTCGTGAATATGGTATATGACAAAGATTTCCATCTACATAACACGATTTCTAGTGAGCTGCATGTAACCGCCCTTGGGGAAATAGGCTGTTTGTTGTATGTGGGTCACTGACAAATAGTCGCACGCAAGGGCTAGAATTATTAAGCATTATGTCACAGCCGACGGTCGCACCAGAAGTTTCAAAATCCTTTTCATGAAATCGTAAGCCCTTAGCTATTTGGATCACAGGGTTGACCAGGATGCCTTTAGATGTACATGAAATACCCATAATATTTAAAATTGAACAATGAATATTGAAATATCATTTGTGAATTTTGGAAAATAATCATATTCGTAGTAAGGATCTGTGCGCCAAAAAAGTGAGTAGCGGTCACA
>OZ012698.1:1700259-1705259 GCA_963942565.1 Maea johnstoni
CCACTACTACTACTATTTCTACTACTACTGCTACTATTTCTACTACTACTACTACTACTACTACTACGTCTACGTTGTGTGTTGTCGGTAAATAGGCCTAACTTCTGCTGATAACTCTCTCTAGAAAAATCCCTTTCCATTTCGCCCAACTTTGTTGCCTTTTAGTTTGTAAATAGCCGTAAATGACCACATCTTCAACCCTTTGCTAAGTAATGCATGTGTGCTCTTTTGTGCTCTATGATTTGATAAATTGATTCTTGAAGTGGGCTTGACAGTAAAAGTAAATATGCCATAATCATGTCCCCATAAAACGCTACTCATGTCACGGTTAGCTGGGCACGAAAAGTATTTCTTAAACAAACAATCATTCCAAACTTCAGATTACTGTGAACTATTCACCAGTGATTCAGAGCTAACCAGATGGTTAGATTGTAAGGAAACAATATTTCATTAGACCTGCTACTAATGTTACAACTACCACTTCTACTAAACTAAAAGTTGGACACCCCTGTCTGTAAACGAAAATATGACCATAAAATAACAATAATCCAGTCCCTCTTATTTGATTATGTTTTTTAATGAAACAGTCTATTTTCATCAAAGATAACTATATGATTAGTTATCCTTGTTGTGATGTATGCGAGAAGTCAGACATCTTGCCGTACACCGTTTCTACAACAAGGGTAGCAATTTTATCATCAGCTCCGCCCAACCCCTAACCGACATAAATATTGATTAACGTTAAGCACAACAAGCTCTAAGTTCAAGGTAATTTCAGCAGAATGAGAAAACCTTTCGTCAGATTCGCCTGACACAGAGCGAATGGAAAGGGAATTCGTGATTTACAAATCTTAATCTTAACTACATCCTGCCGTTCTTATTTCCATATATACACCATGTTGCCCCATTCAATTGAACTTTGTTTGATATATATATTTAAAACATTTTGTTTTCACAGCTGTTTTTTGAAAGAAAATAATACCTCATTTTTCCCAACCACTCTAGAGGGAGGGTAAATTAAATTTTACTTTTTCCTGACCAATTGAAAGAGAAAATAAAAAAACTTATTATTTCACAAGCATTTTTAGCGGAGATATTTCAAGCAATGGCTGGTTGCATTCTTCTTCATTCTCAAAATATAATCAAAGGACGTCATTCATTTTTTTGTATAATGTACAACAATCAGTGGTCATACAAATTGGAATGTGATTTAAATGAATTTGTTATGGCATACAGGTAGATTGGATGTTTATGTAGATACAATACTGAAAAAACAACCTCCTTATAAGTAATTCCCCCAGATGGTTAGTTATGTTGATAAAATATATAGCATATGTCAGCTGATGGTTGCAATTGTTGAAAATAAAGTATATGTCGCCATAAGGTTGGTTCTAGTGATGAAATATAATTGGTGTTCCTTAATGGTCGGATTTGTGGAATCACAAAATACCCCTTAACCATCGGTTGACACATCAAAAAACTATATCTTTTAAAATAAACCAATCATGGAATATTTCAACACAAATTAACATCTCTTTTGCAAATAGCTTGCCTTGCTTATTGTGGTTCTCCTCATACCTTAAATGGCAGATATATGAAGTGTCAGCCAATGGTTGCCAAAAATAGCATGGTCACCTAATGGTCACTTTTGCTATTATATATATATATATATAAGACAAGTGATAACGCAATAGTCAAATGTGAAATCCTAAATCTTGAGAAATGTTTGTGTGACATTAGTGTCTGGATGTCTCAGAACAAACTGAAACTCAACAATGACAAGACTGAAATCATTCTATTCGGCTCTAAGAAACACCTAGCTGAACTGAACATTAAGTCACTCTCTGTAGCGGGGACTGATGTGTCTGTCGCATCTGAGCCTGTGCGGAATCTGGGAGCTATGTTTGACTCTCAACTGATCATGGCACCCCATGTCAAAAGTGTTGTCAAAAAATCTAGCTTTCACCTGAGAAATATTGGAAAAGCGAGACGTGTGTTAACAGAAGATGCCACAAAAACAGTGATGCAGTCACTGGTGATGTCTCGCTTGGATTACTGCAATGCTCTCCTAATTGGAATACAACAGGATTTGATTGCAAAGCTGCAGCGACTACAAAACAGTGCAGCAAGGATAGTATCGAGAACCAGGAAGTATGAACATATCACACCTGTTCTCATCAAGCTTCACTGGCTACCAATCAAATTCCGCATCCAATTTAAGGTCCTACTGCTGGTATACAAGGCGCTAAACGGACTTGCACCTAAGTACATCAAGGAGCTGCTCGTGCCTTATAAACCCAGACGCCATCTACGATCAGAAGCAAAGGGCCTTCTGGACGAGCCTCGGACTAGACTCAAATTTGGAGATCGCGCTTTCTCCGTTAGTGCACCGAGATTATGGAATGCGCTTCCACAACACCTGAAGGATTCTACATCGTGTCAGGCCTTCAAGAAGTGTCTCAAAACACACCTTTTCAGGCTCGCCCATTGAGGCGTTGTGGACTATTACTCAAACTATGACAATGTGCAGCGCTTTTGAACATTTTATGAATGGAAAAGGCGCTATATAAATTCCAATTATTATCATTATTATTATATATATATATATATATATATATATATATATATATATATCTATATATATATATATATATATATATTATATATATATATATATACATACATATATAAATTTGCCCCAGGAGGACATATTAAACGGTGGCATATCTACTCTATTAAATTACATTATAATTAGGTGATTACATGGGATTGGGAGGGTGGGTTGAAATTGATACTGACACTAAGTAAGCCGAGTGTTGAAATCACCTGGCAAGTGAAGAGGTCGCCATCATGCCTTGCCCTATGAATGAACAGAGCCGTGTAAGATGGACGACGAAGCTAGCCGTATAACAAAGCTAACAGCTCTTTCATTCATACCAGGACCATCATGGTAAGTATTACAATACTTGCAAATGTATGGCAGCGATTGAGTTAACACTGGTCAGTGTCGCCCCTTATCTTGGGTCTTGATAAGTGAATTCAGCAAGCAGGCACTCGTCTGTATCAATTACAATTTACCCTGGCAAGTCTCTTCTATCCCTAATTTAGAATGTAATACATGTGTATAGTGTGTGCATTGTGTTTTAGCCCCTAGTTTTGAGAACGGGGCAGATGTTTGGTTTGCCCATTTAAGGGGTGAATTTGCCGTTTAACAAACTTGGTCTAGTTTGAATATCTGTCGGCAGATGGTGCTTTTCGAGATGGTTCACATGCTAATATTACAATTCGCTAATGTGGAAAAATGGATCAATTCGCTAAATTTAAGCGCACCAATATTTCGAACTTTACAGTATATATATATATATATATATATATATATAATATATATATATATATATATATATATATATATTATATATATATATACTATTATATATATATAGTATATATATATATATGTACATATATATATATATATATATATATATATATATATATATATATATATATATATATATGTTTATATAAAATATATATATATATATATAATATATATATATATATATATATAAATGTATATATATATATATATAAATATATATATATGTATATGTATATATATATATATATATATATATATATATATATATATAGATATATATATATATATTATATATATATATATAGATGGGACTGATAAGGTGTTAGGGGTATTGCTGAATTTTAACCGTTTAAAGACGTGTTAAACACGTTTTAAACTCTAATTTGAAATGAAAACATACCAGAGCCTTATTCTGATACGGTTACGATAATCAGGCGCGGATCTACACCGGTTCACATTGATGCATGCGCATCGCTCAATCTCCAAAGTGCATCGTTTCATATGAAAGTGCAGATTTTTAGGTCCAAAATCACCATTTGTTGCATTTGTTTGGGAAGCAGTGCTGATTTAACCTTGGGGTAGATTTTTGCGCAACAGTTTGTCTGTGTCTGTAGAGCAGGAACTAAATTTGTATAATCAGAGTCTGTGCACATCTACATCAGCGAGCATAGGCTGATAGGGACCAACAGTTTCTTATCAGCTTTTGATGAGCACAACATACTAGGTGAGGATGAAAACCAGGTTGTAACGATGCTCGTGCACCGATCACGCTCTGAGATGCATCTTCTGATATCAAAGTGTATCGCTCAGATATAAAAATCCAGATTGGTTAGTCACACGGCTGTCCGATTTCAAAGTGCCTGTAAAACAAACCTCCTGCCTCAAACTATTAACTTATTTATCATACCCACGTACACAGGTAGAATTAGACCAATTAACATTTCACACACTGGGGTTCAGTTTGGGAAGATGATCATCAGCATCCCTTGCACGAAATCAAAAACGCTTCACCGTTTTGTTAATGTTTTGAGTGTTAATCACAAAACAATACTTAGTATTCAACTCGCCTTCAGCTGAGATTCTACTTGCATAAAACGCTTGCATCTATCTGACTATTCGACGTCACGAGAAACTGTAAGCATCCATTCTTTTAACTATGCATATATCAACATGAATATGGCACATGAGGAGAACAACCCACAGTGACCTGAACTGCTGCGATTTACATGGAATTATGAAGGCGGATGTCATAAAGATAATGCAAAGTACATATTCCAGCCGGGAGGAGATCTTTGCCTTTGTTGCCCGCTCTGGGCATACTAGTATCACTAGTTTAACTTTTTTTCACCTAGAGTAAGACAGGGTTCATCAACCGTACTCAAGAATATAGAAAAGATACAGTACAATTTTTGTAAAAAGATTTGGGCGAGGCGCATACCTGTAGGCTATGTTCATCAAAAGTTGTTCGCCACATTACACACTAATTTTGGACGTTCAATGCTGCCTTTCTGTGTAGTGCATAGAATAGTCCTCGATGTACGCATCCATGCACTCACGTCTTCTTTGCACTTCAGATATAAAACAGTGGCAGTCGATCATCAACATATCAGATATAGAA
>OZ012698.1:1710259-1737759 GCA_963942565.1 Maea johnstoni
ATTTGGAATTTTGTTTTTCGTCACATTTATGCCACTTGTGGCTTATTAGCGACTAGCCAGTTGTAAATAGTGGATGAAACCGGAGTACCCGGCGAAAAAACACCGCTTAACCCCAAGTCACTGGCAACTTTCTCACATGCCCAGGGCGGGATTCGAACCCAGGCAGTGGTGAGAGACAGCGTGCGTTCAGTGGCGGGGCCTTAGACCACACGGCCGTCAGAGCAAGCCGATAATACAGTATTTTCCAATGTTAACCTTTTTTTCAAAATTTATATAAACTAAGAGTCAAAAGACCCAGAGGTCCCTGGTTCATAAGTGTGGGTAGCTTCCTTCGAAAACATTTAAAGGACAATTCCACCATGGATAAAATAGAGGCCCAAATAGTTTCTTATGGTATTCTCTACTTAAACCAAATTCCCACTAGTGCCAACCTTCATACAAGAAGTATATTGCTGCTTAAACACCTCCTAACAGACACACACTGGAGGCACATGGGGCGGCCCTTTTAGCCTGTTAATAGCCTCTAAAAGGGATGTTGGTGAAACTAAGTCATTAGCAGCTACCTAAATGCTAATGACTTAGTTTCACCAACAGCCCCGTTAGAGGCTATTAACAGGCTAAAATGCCCCCCACCCATGTGCCTCCAGTTTGTGTCTGTTGGGAGGTGTTTAAAAGGTTTTCAATTTTTTTCTGTGTTTTTGTGCCTTTCACTAAATTAGACTCAGCATCAACAGGGCTAAACTGAGGGGTTGATAAGAATGAACGGAATAGCCTGCATGTAGTGTACTGTGACCATGCGCGAATCATAACAAAGGGCGATATTCCAACGCCTCTCCACGACTGGGAGCACACTATAATAGTTGACCTTTCACAACTATAATAGTTGACCTTTCAGGATGATGGCTTGAATAATGCATTACACTGTATATACCATGTCAGCACCTGATAGGGAGAGCGAGAGTCCAGAGTCTGCATAAAGTACCTCTTTCACCTAAATTGTTTTTTCTTATATGCTTGCGTACACTCTTTCTGTTGCTTTCACTATGTATGTATGTATGTATGTATGTATGTATGTATGTATGTATGTATGTATGTATGTATGTATGTATGTATATATGTATGTTTGTATGTATGTAAGTATGTATGTATGTATGTATGTACATGTATGATTATATGTATGTATGTATGTATGTTTGCATGTATGTAACTATGTATGCATTGTTTATGTATGTATGTATGTATGTATGTATGTATGTATGTATGTATGTATGTGTGTATGTATATATGTATGCAATACATTTATGTATATATGTTTGTTTGTATGTAAGTATGTATGAATTATATTTATGTATGTATGTATGTATGTATGTATGTATGTATGTATGTATGTATGTATGCAAGTATGTAAGACTATGTATGTATTCATGCGAGTGTGTTCGTGCGTACATGTATCCATATATGATGTATGTATGTATGTAGGACGCATGTACGTACGTATGAAGATTGACGATATGTTTATTTACCATAATAAACAATGCATTGCACGTGCAAAGCAACCTGGTGCTCGGAAGATGACTGATGCAACGATGCATTTGACTTTTTCTCAGCATAAGCATGCTACAATGGGAAGCTGCACTATGATAGAGAATGCGAAGTTTGGAAAATTGAGATAAATTATTACACTAAAACGAAAAATTACACGAGTATCGTATATTATTTTCTAAAATCTACAAATGTTTACAAATCTTTTATCGTGGTTTTATACAAACCATCTCAAAAATATTAAAATAAATAGAAGGGTTTTGTGCACAGTCACTAGTCTTTGTTGCGAAGAGCTATTGAAATACAACAAATAAATAAACAAAGAAAAGATGATACTTGCTTGAACATGTTGGCGGTTGCTCTGTTGAACCTGTAACTGAGGCTAAACCTGAACTTGAACCTGAACTTGAACCTGAACTTGAACCTGAACCTAAATTTGAACCTGAACTTGAACCTGCACCTGAACCTGAAACTGCACCTGAACCTGAACTTGAACCTGAACTTGAACCTGCACCTGAACCTGAAACTGCACCTGAACCTGAACTTGAACCTGAACTTGAACCTGCACCTGAACCTGAAACTGCACCTGAACCTGAACGTGAACCTGAACTTGATCCTGAACCTGAACCTCAACCTCAACCTGAAATTAAACCTGAACTTGAACCTGAACTTGAACTTGAACCAGAACATGAACCTGAATCTGAACTTGAACCTGAACCTGAATGTGAACCTGAACCTGAACTTGAACCTAAACGTGAATATGAACCTGAACTTGAACCTTAACTTGAATCTGACCGGTTACAACCTTAAGTGGTAACGCAGTTGTTAAACCTTAACTAGTGGCTAATATGGCGAATAAAGAAGTATGCAGAAAGCCTGAAGAGTAACTGAAACCCTCGCACATGGGTACTCATTCGAGAGTGCTCACTGAGAGCTACCCCATGAATTCCAACATGACAGGGTTTAGATGATTTTCAATAATCTTTGCGGTATTGTGCTTTGGACGAAAGTAGTCTTAGCAATGGAAGGAATAAAAACGTACGGGATGGGGAAGGGTACTTTCAACGTCCAGAGGAGGCCAATAACAAAGCCTTGACCACGTAAGGCACATAGATGCAAATATTGTATTGTATTGTATGTTTTTTGACTGTGCAGCATCGTACAAAATCATATCAAATACAAGTATTGTATACGATAACGTTTGATTATTGGATAATACAAAACATATATTTACTAGACAAAGACAATAAAAAGGATAAATGAAAACTGTAAGTATATGAATCTAGCAATACAGACCTAATATCTGGTAAGGATAACTTATGTATAAAACACATGCTAATAGAAAATATTGATTTTCACATGCATTACACCCGTCTACAGGTCACAAGAACCGGTGTAACAGGTATTGCCTGTCCTATGTTATTGATTACAAGCAAAATGATTTAGGTGTTAAGATACGTAAAAATAATCAAAATAACATGAAATTCACTAATTAATCCTAAATATAACCCCCCAGCTTATCTTCTACCATGCTTCTACGTATGTTGCTTTAACTTATGTGAATTACATACTACCTGAGTTCAAAAATGTACCAAAGTGGTAAGATCTAAGGGAATGGTCATTTCTTTACAAAATTAAATCATGGTTGTGTATATTGTTTCGTCATCTACATCATTCAAGTCTGAAATAAAGCAAAACAGCCTGGGAAATTGATAGAAGATCTTAGGATACCGCATTTCTCATAATATTTCTCAAAATATATGGCCATTTCATTTAGATTTCGTGTTTTGCTACTTCAGGTACTTTAGAATAATATTGCAAAATTTTGGAACAAAGTGTAAATTGAGAAAGTGATAATCCCTCTGACATGCTCCTATCTATAATTATGGCAAATTCGTTAACAATTGATACCTGAGATGCATGTTAATTATGTAGATATCACTTTGTTAGGTGTTCACATGAGCTGCCATATAGGCCCCTTTTTATCTGCCCAACAAAAATAAACTTTGCAAATGTTGCTTTTGCAGTAACAGGAGATGATGTTTGATTTGAAGTTTTTGTATTTTGGCAGAATGTTTAACCTCATTTGTTAATCCTGAAGCAACATCTACGGTTTGTCTTCAGGCATACTGATCATCACCAGATCTATTTTGTTTCAGTGCTGGTGGAACATCCCCCAGAGAGCTCAGCCATGTTATTTCTGACGAGTGAATTGTATCACAGTCAACTGCGATACAAGCTACATAGGAAGCTGCTCTGTGTATGTAATATATATGATGGGGTTATTCGCCTTTGCCTCATAAGACCTCTAGTTTATATATATATATATATATATATATATATATATATATATATATATATAAATATATATATATATATATATATATATATATATATATATATATATATATATATATATATATATATAAGTGAAAGGTAAACATATCTCTGATTCAGCTCATTAATCCACTCATAAGCTTTGTCATGACAATGCATACCCTATTTTAGTAAATATCAATATGCCAATGAAATTGCCTGGAAACAGGCTGATCAGTGGCAACTTAGATACCGTCATTTGTTTGTAAAGCAAACTTAACCAACCAATTGTTAGAAGGCACGTTTTCCTGCTCTTTCTATCCCATGGATTCGCTATGAATATTTGATGTATAGTCCTCATGGTGCTGTTAATAGTGCTGTGTTCAAAGGCAATGAAGGATGTTATCTCTCTATAGCTACAATGCAGATTCACACGTGCTGAACATCAAACACAATGCATGGACGAGTTTATCGAAACACCTTTGGTAATTAAACATAATGCACTCGAAATAAGCCAATATATATTCCATTAGTAATCGTTTTAAATAATTCATACACACAAATTAATAACGGAATTTCGGAGAAACAAAATGAATATTGTGATAATTATGACACAGATTTTCCAAAATACACTGATAAGCAAATGAAAATGACTACCAGTGTTATGGTGTCCAAGATTCTAACCATGCTCGAGGAAAGTGGTCAAGTTGCCAGTGACTTGAGGTTAGAGGCTGGTTTCCTCAAGTACTTCCGCTTTTTCTGTCAACAACCACTGACTAACCATGAATTTGACTTAATATGGCAGTAAAAGAAACGATAAGTGATATTCAAAAAATGTCACAATAATTAGGTAAAAGATAAGTCGTCATTTCTTCAGAGATTCGGTTTGACTATTGAACACGTGGCCTTCATGAATCTGTAAACACCCTGGCGTTCAACTGCAATAAATAAAGATTCCATCACGAGTTTATGGAAAGAGAAGGTATCTTGCACGAGTGAGTTATTTATGTTTAGTTTTGAATGTCTAGCTTGAACGCGCTCGGTTGGCAAAGTTACTATTTGGAACCGTTTCCCCATAGGCTCAAATCTCATTAGTAGGCATGGATATATATATATATATATATATATATATATATATATATATATATATATATATATATATATATATATATATATATATATATATATATATATATATATATATATATATATATATATATATATATATATATATATATATATATATATATATATATATATATATATATATATATATATATATATATATATATATATATATACATGTATTTGGAACCATTTCCCCATAGGCTTAAATCTCATTAGTAGGCATGGAGGCAGCCATATTGTTGAAGGTCATAGGTCAATGTCACTATATTGGAAATTTCTGATTTTCATCAAAATCCATAAGTAAGGCCTTCTATGAAATGTCATTACTGGATCTCCTCCAACATCTGCATAGTATACCCATAAAATATCAACTTACAGGGTACAGATATAGCTGAAATATGAGCCAATGCAAATATGCTGACATTTGTCATTTCAGAGTGGTCATATGCAATATCCAGGGTGAGGGTTGGGGAATATGTTAGCAATTATGAACAAGCAATACCTCAGCTACATGATCATACGAGTTTAGGTTAAATTCATGAAACTTGAAAAAATTGGGTAATTTGTATAGTAATTCAGAACAGTTCCTTTGTTTTGGTCATGCACTATTGCTTACAATTATCACCTTTTCAATATTCATGCTATGTTACAACTGCTCGTAACTGATCGTAACCACTCGTAACTACATCTTTTTTCAATATTTATGCTTATCTCCTTTAGCATTGTCTCTTTTGTTCTGTCTTTTATTATTTATGTAAACGTACGTTTTTGTTGTATCCTATTAGATACAGTCAATTAAGTACATTACACTACACACGTACTGCACGTGTGAAATTATAGTTTTCGATTCTCTGGGGAGAGGTTGGATAGCAGTATCAGTATAACAGCCGAATAATTGATTTTGGAAACATTATATAACGATGATGTTCCTAGCAACGTCATATCCTAGTGCTATTGTAGCTTTTACGAAGCCAGTACTGATTAACATGTGAAGAGGGCTCCTTAATAATGGATTAAATACCAATGGATGCTTTGACTCTTTTTTTTCTTTTTTTTTTTACAGGCAAGTTAACAAGATGCGAATTGTATACACTGAAACTATTGTTTGACTTGCTACATTGATGCTTATGGAAAAATAAAAAACAGCATGTTTTTTTGCGAAATTAAAAAAAAATGTTTATTTACCTACATCAATGGACTCCCTGGGGATTATCCATATTTAGTTGTGGGCGTGTCCTATACATCTGAAGAACATAACACGACACAAAAAACCCTTATTGTTTACCGATATTGATATCATTTACGAAACATAGGTGTCTTTCAGAACTTGGGAATTACTTATATGAAGATGAATCTGTTTTGTTGCTTATTTACTATTACCTGGATTCAAATAGGTATGTTGTGCAATTCACATTACCATTTTTGGCTGGACCAATTTAGCTCAGAATGTAAACTTAAAACTTGATCAATCCATCATATAATGATGAATTGTTTGTTTGATTATATATTTGATTCACTTCACGTCTGAAAACTAGTTTTAGCCTCCATTAACAATTGTATGCTCAGGAAACCAGGATTTTAAAACCTAAGGCGATTGAGAGACAGGCTCAGTGACTTAGGGCATTTTGGTAAATATGTATGGTTAATACATATTTACCCCCAAACTACTGTACTATGCACTGGTTATACAATTTTACCTTGAATCACGCATTTTTAGAATAAAAGGTTTACCTTTGATAATGGTGTGCATTATGCTATATTACGCAACTTACAAAACTTAATAAACCCGACGTGGTAATCCAACCCAAATTTTGGTTATATCAATAAACTGGTAATAATGGCTTCCCACGCCCCTAGAAGGTAAAAGTAAAAATCTAGTTAACTTACATAACATTGTTAAACCTGGATTTACTCCCAGATGCGTTCACTTAAACATCTCAATTTTTGGATATGAATGACACTGGCCCTCCCTTAATTGGAGTATAAATGGAAAACCTCATTCGCAGTACCGAGACAACATACAAATATATATGACCTAATCACTTAAGAAATGTTTCAACCAAACTATACTTACAAACACCTGTCAAATTCTTTTTTCAACTCTCGATTACATAATTCCCATGTGTAAATCACTGCATATCTGTCGACAATTCATATATTCGGCTTTAAACTCACGTTATAAAAGCTTTCCTACCTGCAGAATGTTTATGTTATGTCTATTTTCCTTTTTAACCCAGAAAGTATCGTCTGCTACGTTCATACTTTTGCAAATAAATCAGGAATAAAGCAAAGGTTTCCCGAATATTTGAGGGGGAGTTGTTCTTTGACTTCTGGTTTACATTTCTCCTTCAAATATTTTCCAGGAAAATGCTTTTGTTGGCAATATATTTCCAAAATCGTCAGGCCTGTTTTGGCTGCTCTGAGTGTGGATGGGTTAAACAGAACATCGTAATAGGCGAACGTTAGACTATGTTTATACACCAAGCATTACCTTATGTGTTCTACTGTACATGTATATCACTAGGCATACGTGTCCTTAGAGTTCATATTTTCCATTAAGAGCGCTCAGATATAAATTACACAGGCTTTTTCATTTATTCATAAGACGTACTATATAGTATGGGAGTGATAGCACTGCAAGGGTAAAGTTCCTAACCGAAGCAATTTTGCATACTTAAATTGCCAGCCTGATGCAAGAGGTCAGCACATTGCTTGCAATGACATAGACCATATAAATGAAAATGGTTTTGCCAATCTATTTATCAAACACCTTTGTTACAAAGACAAATGCATATGTTGCGAAGACATCATGGACTAATTAAATGCACTAATTAAATGTCCTTTTACTTCTGAATTCTGGAGCCAAATAGAGTTATGGCTGCGATCAGATATTAACAGAAATATCAGAATCTCAAAGATTCTAGGGTCGAATACAAACCTATCACTAAATGCATGTATAGTTAACATGGCTTTAATGCAGAAATTGTCATTTGCAAACATAAAAAATGGTAGTGACATGAGACTCATAGAAATTGTCAAATTAATGTACAAAGAAAGGAAGGTCGACGAATGTGATTGTAAAGTGAATAAGAAAATAAACAGATTTGAAAAAATGTGGGATAGATAGAAGTCGGGAATTATTATGCACACAGTTTTGCCCTAAGGATTACATTTCTGTCTATGATGTAGAAAGACAATAAATACTCCTTTGTTCTAAACAAGATAATGACTACACCCATTTCATGTGTTGTCTGTGGATTGTTCTGTTATTTATTTGCACTTCATGGCAGTATATATGGTATGATATTGGATGATATATACGATGCATGTATCTATGTGAAATAAAAATCCGATTACACATTTGTCTTATTTGAAATAAAGAAAAAAAAACATATATATATACTGTAGAATGGCTAATTTTTCCGTGTGACAATTTTCCCTAATTTTCAATTTTGGGTTTTCCCGTTTTTAATATTTCCGAAAAGAGGACATATGTTTTTTCCCGTTTTTAATTTTCCCGTTTTAAGTAGATCTTAAGAAGGTGGTGGTAGGACTTTCACCAGTCTAGAGAGGTGACTAGAAAAAGATCACCAGGGATTTAATCTCTTAAGTAGGTGCGTTACAGTCAGAGCATGACCACAAGTCCTACAGTGACCCCCGATTGTTCCCTGCCACATGTGGATTGCAATAAGGGATGACCGCTATCACTCTGAGTGAACGCAGGTCTGATCCTTCAGAGATAAAGCTGGGCCAGTCTATTTAACTAAGGTCAGAATTTCCCGTGTTTATTAAGTCCGGACATAAAGTGTTATGAATTTCCCGGTGTTCTTTATTCCCGCTTGATAGCATTCGGGAAAAAAAGGGAAAATAAAACACACGGGAAAATTAGCCATTCTACAGTATATATATATATATATATATATATATATATATATATATATATATATATATATATATATATATATATATATATATATATATATATATATATATATATATATATTTATATATATATATATATATATATATATATATATATATATATATATATATATATATATATATATATATATATATATATATATATATATATATATATCAAGACATGCGTGCACTCAGGCAGAAATAGGTTAACTATGAGTGGGCAATCCGATTTTGTATACCTTATGAGATTAGTCGAAGAAGGATCTATTGGAGTATTTTATTTTTGGCAATTTAGGATGTTTTGGATGTGTTTCGTTATCTCCACTAGGCAGCATAATAACGACCAAGGTTCATGAGTGCGGTTATCATGTAAAGCAACGCAACAGGTGACGTCATAACAGTAATCCATCCTCAAGGTGGTAGACTCTGAATCCCAGCAGATGTCAGGGATGACGTCATGGAAACTTGTGACCTTGGAATACTCTGACATAGGGCCAGTGCTAACCCTAACCATTGACTTGATTCCTTACCCTATTCCAATGTCACAAGTTTCCATGACGTCATTCCTGACATCTGCGGGGATTTAGAGTCTACCCCTGTTGGTAGCCTATGTTATTACTAATACCTTTCTATGTTGTACAAAAGTCACTCGATAGATGGCGCCAGTAATCAGATGTAATTTACCTTTCCAGATCTCGTGGAATCCTTTCCAACTAATGCCTATCCGAATGTTTAGATTGGTATTAGGATATATCCATACTAAAGAGTTAATACACTGACATAAGAGTTGATGCAAATGACAAATTTAAATATTTGTATGTCAACGATGGAGAAAAACATCATTGGGTCATTCCGGCTCAAGTGACCCAATTTTCACAAAAGTCGCCAGGTGACCATTTCAGATTTTGACGAAACTTCCCTCATGTGTGCCATCATGTTTAAGAAGATTGCACGAAAAATTTCAGTTCAAAATTCCGAACGGTTTTTGAGAAAAGTGAGGTTAAAGGCATGGGGGGTATAGCCCATATTTTCACTCATGAATCTAAATAGTGTGTTGGACCATTTTCAGATGTTCACAGGTTTTGTAAAATTTGCGGTGCAAAGCCTATACTTGCTACTATACCTAATTGATACCTGGAGAATCACATTATGAAATATTTTTTTTCATATCCCTTATGGGTACTGAGATAAACAGGTCCAAAATGTGATTTTCGTTCAATTTCATTATTTGTTTTCAGTTTTCAGGTCATTTTTTCTTCTAAGCCATTCATATTTGATGAAATTTACTTGATTTATATTGCCTATTCATAGGGGATTCTAGAAAAGTCAGGATGTTTTTCTAAAAAGCTCAAATTTTGACACAGTTGGTGGGCAAAAGTTGGCCGGGATCAAATTTGTAGTAATTTGGCCTAACTTAAGAGCCCAGTTTGACCATGTAGTGAATTATCTAATACCTTCTGCTTAAGATATGTTAATCAAACCTATATCAGCTACATTTATACCAAATTTTGTTTTGTGGTCTCAATTCCTTCACATAAAAAAACTACTTTTACTAATGGACCATATTCACTGTTTCAGGTCTATCCGTCAACTTTAAGGCCTGTGTATAAATGCAGTAATAATTTTACACTGATAGGATTTAACTTATTCAGAACACAGACAATTAGCAAATTATATTGGTAACTGGTTTCGTCGATATTTTTAGTCTTTTTTGAGATAAAATGGTCCAAAATCAGGTTTTTGTTCATTTTCGTTAATAATTTTGTATTATTCAGGGCACTTGTTGCACCTCCTAATTCACATATTGGGTGACTAGTTCTAATTGATTTATACTGTTTACTTGTTATTGCTTTTTTTTAGAAAAAAAGTCCAAATTTTGGTACACCTGCTTTCCAAAAATAGGCCCTGATCAAAACGTACCTGTTTTCATGGTTCGATTTGACCATGTGGTAAAATGTTTATATATGTCCAATGTACTAAGATAGGCTGTTAATATGTTTAGGTGTCTTTTATGGTTCTTCTTCCTTCAATCTAAATTTGTCCTTTGTTTTTGACAATTTTGTCTCTTTTTGATTGATTGGTCACTTTGAAGTCATCCATTGCAAAGTATGTAAAGCTAATATTATAAAGATAATATTTACTATAATGTTAGTACATCAATGCATAGAGAGTGAGATTTTGAAATCAATTTTGTATTTGCTACTACTTATTCAGACAAAATGATCCAAAATTGTTTTTTTTGGTACTTCTATACAATGTTGAGGGAAATGCATTTCATGATGCAAATTTGTTATTCATTTGTAATGTCTGATTAGAGGAGCTTTTAGTAATAAGATTTTTGTCTGAGATGTTTAAAATGAGTCCAACATTTGGCACAGCTGCTTTATAAACAAAATAAACTTTGTTTTGTGGTCTCAATTCCCTACTTTAGCTTCAGTTCTACTCATAGACTGTGTCAGGTTTATTGGTCAACTTAAGCTTTGAGGTCTCTTTATAAACATAGTCATAGAGACACACCGGTAGTATTTGTCTACACAGTACACAGACAATCAAAAAATCATATCACGGATTAATTTTGATCATACATTGAGGCATTTTAGAGATAAACTATGTTTTTTTTTAATTTATTAATTGATTTTTTGTAATTTTCAGGGCACTTTTTGTACTTTGTCATCCATATAAGGTGACTTGGTTTTACTTGAGTTATATTGTCTATTTGTAGTTACTGTCAGAAAATTTAGGTGTCCAAATTTTTGTACTTTACAAAATATTGGCCCAGATCAAAATTTGCCTACATTGCCACGGTTTTCAAGGTTTGATTTGACCATGCAGAGAAACATTTACTGCCATCAACTTTTGATACATGATACATGAAAAGTATATAGGCTGTTAATATGCCTAGTTTGCCTTAATGGTTGTCATTCCTTCACCATTAAATTACACTTGTGTTTTTGTTTTATGACAATTATGGCTAAAATGGGTTAATTGGTCTATTTGAAACATGAGTCTCATTACTAAAAGCTCCTAAAATCAAACATTATAAATAAAATAATACATTTGCATCATGAAAGATGCATTTCCCTTGATATAGTATAGGAGTAACAAAAACGTTCAAACATAACCCCAATTTTGGTTCATTTTGTCTGAATAACTAGTGGTAAAAACAAAAATGTTCCAAAATCTGATTACTTGTGTGTTGATGTACTAACATTATAGTGAATATTATCTTTGTACTATTAAAGTTACATACTTAACAACTTAACACTTCAAAGTGACCAATCAACCAAAAAGAGCGACAATTGTCAAAAAACAAAGGAAAATTTTCAGAGTGAATGAACACGAACCATAAAAGAAATCCAGACATATTAAAAGCCTATACTAGTACATTTTATTTATTAAAATGACAGTGGGCATTTCACTACATGGTCAAATCAAATCATGAAAACAGGGGCAATATATAGGCACATTTTGATCAGGGAATATATTTGGAAAACAAGTGTACCAAAATTTGGACTGATTTTCAAATACTTGTATTCCCTTAGAAAGTAATTACAATGAAACAGTATAAATCAAGTATAACAAATCACCTAATGTGAATTAGGAAGTACAAGTGCCCTAAATAATACAAAA
Organism: Maea johnstoni; assembly: GCA_963942565.1. Taxonomy (NCBI): domain Eukaryota; kingdom Metazoa; phylum Annelida; class Polychaeta; order Spionida; family Magelonidae; genus Maea; species Maea johnstoni. The sequence continues at coordinate 1,722,800 of OZ012698.1, forward strand.
TTATTAACAAAAATGAACAAAAAAACTGATTTTAGACCATTTTATCTCAAAAAAGACTAAGAATATTAACAAAACCAATCAACAATATAATTTGCTAATTGCCTGTGTACTGAATAAGTTAAATCCTACCAGTGTGAAATTATTACTAAATTTATACACAAGCCATAAAGTTGACCGATAGACCTGAAACAGTCACTATAGTCCATTAGTAAAAGTAGTTTTTTTATGTGAAGAAATTGAGACCACAAAACAAAATTTGGTATAAATTTAGCTGATATAGGTTTGATTAACATATCTTAAGCAGAAGGTATTAGATAATTCACTACATGGTCAAACTTGGCTCTTAAGTTAGGCCAAATTACTACAAATTTGATCCCGGCCAACTTTTGCCCACCAACTGTGTCAAAATTTGAGCTTTTTAGAAAAACATCCTGACTTTTCTAGAATCCCCTATGAATAGACAATATAAATCAAGTAAAACATTTCATCAAATATAAATGGCTTAGAAGAAAAAATGACCTGAAAACTGAAAAGAAATAATGAAATTGAACGAAAATCACATTTTGGACCTCTTTATCTCAGTACCCATAAGGGATATGAAAAGAATTATTTCATAATGTGATTCTCCAAGTATCAATTAGGTATAGTAGCAAGTATAGGCTTTGCACCGCAAATTTTACAAAAACTGTGAACATCTGAAAATGGTCCAACACACTATTTAGATTCATGAGTGAAAATATGGGCTATACCCTTTGCCTTTAACCTCACTTTTCTCCAAAACCGTTTGGAATTTTGAACTGAAATTTTTCGTGCAATCTTCTTAAACATAAAGGCACACATGAGGGAAGTTTCGTCAAAATCTGAGATGGTCACCTGCCGACCTCTGGTCCACTTGAGCCGGAATGACCCCATTGTTCTACCGAACAGAACAGCTTCACTTAGGAACTGACTCATGTCTTGGAATATCGTACACTCTCTCAACACCAAATTGCGAAAATTATCAGGTATCATATAGCTCATATGCATCATTACGCAAGTTTATCGAAATATATGAACATCAATATCTTTGTTCAGTTCTGAAGGTGCGAAGTGTAATGCAGATATATACACGAAATGAACAGAAATTGCTATGAACTTTGCTTAAAATGCTACTTTTTGTTATGTTTTATTTGTATTTCTTTTAGGCTTTTAGCATATTGTGATATTTTCATTCATTCTGCTTTTCTATTTTATCTGACGTAGCAATTCCACTATTCTGATAACTAATGTTTTCTCTGTGATACACAGAGTACAAGAAAGCAAGTCGCTGTTACTATTTCTGCTATTCTAGACTAGATAGAGACTAGCCAAAATAATGATAAGTGCATGCAAAACCCAACACTACGTGTCACGTGTGCCAGTGGCCATTATTCTTAATCTAAGAAAAGTTAGTCTTCGTTAAGCTGTATTAAAATGCGAGATATAATTATTTGCGTGAAAATTGATATTTTATCTATTTAATTGCTAAAACCGTCCATCCATCTTATGTAATTTGTTCATGTTCTGTATAGTTCTAAGATGGCGACGGATGCCTAATTGAAAAGTATTATATGTTTACTCCTAACATAATTAAAGATACGCTAACGGCTTTTCGATGAGCAGAGAATTGATGAAGTCTAGCAAATAAACAGAGAGAGTATACTTTTAATTTAAAGTAATATTTCTAACTAATCCTACTAAAGCGTGCAATGTGCGTTTTGATTTAATGTTGATATGTATTTTGATGTATGGTTTTGCATCTATCAGTATACAGTTAATAAACATACAATTCAATACATTCTCCAGCCAGTTATTAATTAGATATGGAGGAGTCTGGATTTTCATGTTTAAAAACACGGACCAACCCCTAATCACGGGTAAATTTTGCTTAAAACTAAAAATGCGTTTTGATAACATACGTTTATCTTGTTCTTTGCGTTTTATTGTTAGGTTATATGTCACATATGGCTGTCTCGCGACTATCCACAACAGAAGATAGTGGCAGAGAAACACTAAATCTAAAACCACCGTTGATGACTGTTTAGGGGCGGAGCATTTCATATTCTCGGCGGGGGTCCTTTTTTTATCTTTTCTCAGATATGGAACGACAAGAAATTCTCAATTTTCTTTGCTTTCAGAGCCAGAATCTTTTCCTGATTCTCAGGGCCAGATATCCTTCCTAAGAAGGATAGCCCCTTCTGCAATACACACACAGAAATATTTTTTTTGTTTATTAAAAAAGCATTTTGTCGCGAGAATTTCGTTCTACTGGTTCAAATGCAGCGACCTCTATGGGCGAAGAATGGGCCGCCATGTTGGAAGTAGTCCCCCTTCCCACAATTCCTTAGCGGTAGAGGTTAGTTCAAGTAAAGCGACCTCTATCGGTAGAGAATGCTACTTTTAGAAAGCAATCCCGGAAGTTGGCGAGCAAATGTGGCGCCATCTTCCGGCTGCATAAGAAGTCTATTCAACCATATTGTGTACAATTGTGTATGATTTGATTTGTAAACGTGATTCCTTCTCAACTCAAATCTATGAACCATCGTTTAGATACGATTGCACAGCTAATTAGATATCATTGTAAATACTAGCCAACTAATTGCAAAAAGAAAAATCCACCTACCGGCTTTGAAAATATAGATGAAACTTCTTAAGAACCTCATTGGTGTATTAGCTCATTAACGCTTAGATTAGAGGTTTCCTTGAGAGGAGGCGACTGCCTATCCATGGCACTCTGAAAATTAGCTTTGAATTTGAAGTGGTCCTGATGAGGTTAATTCGTGAGTATATGGCCATGTTCACGTTTGGCGAGGCTAGTAACTTCCATTATATTGTATTCCACCAAAAGCGTGGCGCTTCAAACGGATGATTTTGAGTATATATGTTAAGGAAATTGTTTGTTTCCTTACCCCTGCTGTTAGAGAACTATCATAACACATGTGTTATAAAACTCCTCGCCAGTTTACCCTTCAGACAATAAATAATGTGTGTAACCTCACCATTTATCATAGGAAACTGAGTCAAAAATATTAACCTAATAGTATAACTTAAGCAGAGATTCATGGATTATTTAAAGGGGAGACACTGGTTGGGGTTTTACGGGTATTTCTTTTTCAAATTTTCATTTTGAATCTTCTGTTCGATATACGATAAGACAACCATAAGCAGGTGGTTGTCAGTCATATTTGAGTTAAGATACTGTATTTTCTGAAAAGATTGCGTTAGTTTAATTTTTGCGTTTTAAGCGTTTAGCTTCGGACGCATAATTAAAATTCGCAATGATTAGTGCGGTCACTTTAAGTGTATAGCTGGCACTCCATGTTTCGGCCAATTCGCAAAAATAGAAAACGCAAAAATCGATTTTCTGTAAATTCGCAAAATTAATCTACACAATCTTCTGTGAATCTACAGTATCTACCACAAACATTAAACAAGTCATTACCATTCATCAGCATACTTTATTTTCATACGAATCATTATTCTTGGGATGTAGTTTACCAATGCATTTTCTGCTAGATTAATAAGTAACATATTAAAAAAGCAATTGATCGATGTATATTTCTGCATTAAGGATTCACTTCCTGTCAAGTTGGTGTGTTTTACGTGCATGATATATCATTCAAGTCGTTGCATAAAACACCAGCAAAATACCAAATATCGTGTTTTATTCGCATGATTTTAATTTTCGCGCAGTTCGCATACATTTAATGCCGCAATAACACAAATACATTAAAAGTGATAATGATAAACAAACAGTAGAGATATTAGAGATAATAGCTAATTATTAATGATATGTAATACAACTACTATAGTAATGGTGATTTGTTAAGCATTGGTTAAAAGACACATTTACTGACAGTCTTTGTCTAGTGCCTTATTTAGAATTATAACGTGTTATAATGCAATATTGTATATGCCTAATTACACGTAATACAGTACTACATGTAATTATTCTGCATGCCCAAGATAGAGCATAATGAAAAAATATAATTGTCAGTCTCTAATTCTACAGTACAGACATTTAATTCCTGCACCAGTCGACCGGACGTCTGCCAGTGCCTGGTTGTACAAAACGCCCATGGATGGTATGTCAAAAATATCAGACAAGGACATCAATGACACACGTAACTTGCAAACCAAAGCTTCATTCAGTTCTCAGGTAATCCATGCATCAATACCCTGAAAACTGGGTTGCAATCGGGTATGCGGTTGTGCATTATGCCCGGGCTGCCCACGCATTTAGTGCAGGAATTAAATGTCCGTACTGTAGTGTAACCACACGCTATGCATTTGCTTGCGAAAAAAGTGAATTCAATATTTAGCTAAAAGAATAAATCTATGAATGATCTACGTATATGCTTGACTTAAAAATGCTGTTGGTGTTGTTACAAAAATATAACATATTCCCAATACTACTTTACCTAGCGAAGTATCGATATATTTTACACCTCTCGTGGTCACCATTTTCTCCAATGCCAATGGTTTTCCAACTACTTAAAGCAGGTTTGTATCCACATTCCATATCAGTTTTGTGCCATGATAAAGTATCCTCCTCTGGCATTGTCTCTTGTTTAACTTTCTTTGAGCAAACCATTTAATACCCTTTGGACATAACATTTTCTTTCGAATATGTGTCTTTTGAATGGGAGAAAAATAGAATATCCTGATTTTAAGAACGGTTATTTTCAAAGCAATGTTCTGCTTTTTTTGTCTTTTTTGAAAGGACAGAGAATGTATGTGTATCTGATTGACTACTACAGTGCAGGCATTTAATTACTGTAGCAGTCGACCGGACGTCTGTCCGTGCCTGGTTGAACAAACATCCATGGATAACATGTCAAAATACCAACCAAGCACATCAATGACCCGCATAGCTTGCGGATATTAACACGGTACGTTCAGTTGTGAGGTCAGGGACATATGGTCGCATCTATATCCAGGAACCGGAATGGCAGTCGGTCGTGTGGTCGTGCATTATCTCCGCACTGCTCAGGCACTGTATTAAATACGTAATCCGGGTATTCAACGAATTTGAGCCATACGAAATCAAGCCGTTTTGCCCTTACAATCTCCCTGGTTATTGAATGGTCTGCTCAAATTGTCGAATGGCCGATAGTCACTTCCTAAGAGTGACAAGACGTGTCCAAGCTGTTCAAATTGACAGAGTTCATCTCTTCCAGTTGGCGACCTGAAATAACAGATAATATATATATATATATATATATATATATATATATATATATATATATATATATATATATATATATATATATATATATATATATATATATATATATATACAGCAAATGAAATTTGAAATACTCTGATAAAACGATAGAGCATGCATTGACATGCATCTATGCCATCTATCGGCAGATTTCGAAACAAGACTTTATCTACAGCGTTTTATAGTACTTGAGGATGTGAAGAGTTAAACATTTATTTCGTTGTAAAGCCAAGTCATGAAGCGTATTGCATATCATAATTGAACCATCACGATAGCTTATTGCGGTGAATAATATATATATATATATATAAATACATATATATATATATATATATATATATATATATATATATATATATATATATATATATATATATATATATATATATATACATATATATATATATATATATATATATATATATATACATATACATATATATATATATATATATATATATATATATATATATATATATATATATATATATATATATATATATATATAACTTCCATTCAGATATATCCATTATTACGTCCTCGCTTAGACCTAAGGAGTTATGTTTAAGGCTGCCGATAGAGGGCAGTATGGCAAGAATCCAATGAGCGATTCACATCTCTGCTTCAGCCCGAAATAGCCTGATTATATCGGTGGTACTATTCTTGCGAAAACACACATAAAATACATTTGAAGTTTTTCACTCAGAAAGAAACCAAAAGCTCCCCTTTAAATGATTGATTTGGAAGCTATGCTGCATTCCTTGATATTTTCCCATAGTATACCCATAGTATCCCATATGCATTGGATACTGTATACTTTGCAAGCATGTAAAACGTTGCCAATGACTTTGGGATAGGCGGTGGCCTTACGTGGGCGTCACTGCAGTTTTCATCTACTTTTTACAATTATCTAGTGGTGAATTGGCCTCAACATGACAGAAAAAGCAGTGATAAAAGAAATTCAAAGTTTCAAGTTCAAGTGTAGCAAGGCTTTTAGAGTCTAAAAATCTAAAATATTAAAAAAACTACCACTGGGAAGATAAACCAATCACTTGGAATTTCATTTTTCGTCACATTTATGCCAATCGTGGCTTTTTCGTGACTAGCCAGTTATAAGTAGTGGAGGCAACCGGAGTACCCGGCGGAAACCACCGCCTAGCCCCAAGACACTGGAAACTTTCTCACATGCCCAGTAAACCAGTCACTGATGTAGGTCAGTAGATTGGTTGCTTATTGTAATTTGATTGGTTGCTTATTGTAATTTGATTGGTTGCTTATTGTAATTTGATTGGTTGCTTATTGTAATTTGATTGGTTGCTTATTGTAATTTGATTGGTTGCTTATTGTAATTTAATTGGTTGCTTATTGTAATTTGATTGGTTGCTTATTGTAATTTGATTGGTTGCTTATTGTAATTTGATTGGTTGCTTATTGTAATTTGATTGGTTGCTTATTGTAATTTGATTGGTTGCTTATTGTAATTTGATTGGTTGCTTATTGTAATTTGATTTACATACCTCCCTTTGCATTCGCAGTTGGTAATATTTGTCGACTTCCCTCTCTGACTTGTTCCTAAGAAGGTCTTTAAGGCGATTCTTAAGTTGTGAAGAAAGAATTGTATTCAAAATATATCTATCCGGATTCTCCAACTCTTCCGTATTATCTGAAAGAACAAAGTGTGTAAATGATTTGTTTCATCAAGGCATTCACTTGTGGAAATAAATTGCTCGTTTGTGCGATATTCATCTTGAGGTATGCATCTCTGAATGAATATTCATTTTTAAAAAAAGATGGCCAATAGCTCAGTATTATGAAATAACTCAACATTTCTAAAATACTAAGAGGGCCAACGGAAGGTCTGTACCTCCCTCATCTTAGGTTGGGGGTGACATTTTCTTAGTGGAAGTTGTGCTTCTGAAAGGTTTTGGTAATTGTAACTGATGATCACTCGACCAGCATAGCAAGTTTGGGGTATCCCAGAGAATTGCAAGTGTCCATACCTATTTTCTATACCTGAATACTATTCTTCATAGCACAGTGATACAGTTTTCATTTAATGTCCATTAAATGAATTTTTCGTTCATTTTTTCTGTTGTGATAAATAACAGATCTTATTGTCATGACATATTCTAATGACTTTTTCACCTGAGATTTTACCATTAACTGGAGATTTCATAACAAAGAGACTTCGTCACCACGCAACTTCAATTTACAGGTAATTGAAGGGCCAAACAGTATATTATTCATCATCTTCAACAGGAATTTGTTTCATACATTTTTAAAGTGTAGGTAATCTTTATGAAAAGAAAGTGAGTTTAGATCATTTTAATCGATGTTTTGGGTGATAGTAGATCGATCGAGTGGAACTGAATAAAACGTAATACATCTCACAGATAACTCAGTTTTGGTCAAAGTATCAATGGTTTAACGTTTTAAAATATTAAACGCAAATTCATGGCATTAAATTCAAGGACTTGAGGGGATTCACTGATTCTTGAACTGCGATTGTGAATAACAGCCCCCTCTCTAAGAAAAAAAAATCCTCAGTTTTCCGATCCTTCAACATGGATAAGCAGTTAATTTGAATGTCTAACAGCATTGAATAAAAACGTAATTCATCCATCCCTTTTGTACACCCATATGGCAGTAGGTCCATTTAATATTTATGGAAGATTTTGTCAGCTTTGCACGCAGGCCGGAAAAATAATAGATAAATCATTCAACAGTACGCTACGTCGGGGAAAATGGCGCATCCACCAGTGAGTTCATGTCACTCGTGCCACTCCAGTGTTATATGCAATGTTAGCACACATTAGCACACAGCTAGGCGGTTAGGACCAATCAGAAGCCAGTATTGCAGTGCTCTATTTTTCATAAAATACTGCAAGAGTACTCTATGAGAATCCACAGAGCCCCATTGTATTACTATGAAAATTCACAGTAATAAAATAGGGCAAAAACAAACAGTTGGTCAGGCTAGATCAATCAGAAGCCAGTATTGTAGTGGACACTGAGTGCTAAACGTGTTAGTGTACTTCACTCATGTTTTATGTTCATCAGACCAGCTCGTGGTTTAATTTCCATAAGACCCTATTTCCTTACTCTAACCTATACATGTGACATCCCAACAATTAATGAAATAACTGGTTCGAGCATCCTTAAATCTATAACAACAAATCTCCTTCAAATATTTTGTAAAATCTTTCTCAATTCCCAAGTTATTGTCAAAAGTATGATAGATCCGGACGACTTTTTCTAGCGGAACCTTAGTATAAATGGGCTACCAGTACTCACCAAAATTGGATGCCGATCTTGTGGAACTCAGTGGACGTCTACTGTCCAGGTCTCCATTGCGCACTGATCCAGGAAAGAAGTCTCCGGCGAATCCAAGTCCTACGTCTTCAAGTGTTAAAAGTATAAAATGTTGAAAAAACAAAACATAAGGCGATTGCTTAATTTTGACATATGTTTCTTCATCTCTATTTTACAAATTTAGGAACCATTTAGTCATTTGGTCAGTGTTTGTCAGTTAAGTGAGTACATTCCATGTATGTATATATATATATATATATATATATATATATATATATATATATATATATATATATATGTATATATATATATGTATATATATATATGTATATATATATATGTATATATATATATATATATATATATATATATATATATATATATATATATATATATATATATATATTAGTTTCTCCACAGAAATGATGAGAAATGTTTAGTAAAACTAAAGCAATAACTCTACTCCAAATAGTTTGTAAAATCGTTCTTAATTCCCAAGCTATTTTCAAAGGTGCAATAGATCCAAACGTCTATTTCTCGGGGGGCGAACTGTAAAAGCATTCAATTCCTGTACCAGTCGACCGGACGTATGCCAGTGCCTGGTTGTTCAAACACCCATGGGTAATATGCCAAAAACTAAGCCAAGCACATAAACGGCCTAGTCAGCTTTGCAAAGCAAAGCTACTTTTCATGCATTTAGTGCAGGAATTAAATGTTGGCACTACAGGGCGCCCCCCCCCCCAAAAAAAAAGAATGCAATCCTCCCTTTACCCATTATTTCTTCAAAATAGCTTGAGTAACATCAAAAATGACTTCATGGTTGAAGAGAATGATATCTTAGAGATAAACTGTTATAGTTTCCACCAAATCCGATCATATATGTCAAAGTTGTGAGGCAAAGTTGAACACCTATATCATTTCACTCCAACTCAATGTAAAACCTATGGCGAAGACTGGTTTTGAGTCTCATTTAGCCTCAAGTCAGGGCTGCATGCTAAAAATAGCCACCTCACCTGCATGATCACTATGCAGGCCTGCATTGGAAATTTACCTTGTGTTGGATTGAAATGATAGAGGGGTCAAACTTTGCCTCACAGCTTTGTCATGGATGGTCGGATTTGCCTGAAACTGCAACAGGTTAGCGCTAAGATATCATTCTCTTCAACCATGAAGTCATTTTTTATGTTACTTTAGCTATTTTGAAGAAATAATGGTTAAAGGGGAGGATTGCAATTTTTTTGGGGGGACGCCCTGTACATGTATAAATGGGTTAACAGTACTAGTACTCACCCATAGATGGCGCCACTGTAGGACTAGGAGGTCGTCCACCGTCCATCTCTCCATTTCGCACTGACCTTGGAAAGAAGTCTCCGGCGTGTCCAAGTATTATGTCTGGATCTATTTGGCCATTTTTCTTTTGCAGGGTAGGGAAATACTTGGACCCAGCTTCAAAAGAAATTTAGAAAAAGGGGTTTACTTTTTACACAGATATATTCTCATTTAAAATGTAAACACATCTCTCTCGATTCACAGTAGTCACCATCAATATCATTAACCCTAATCAGTATCATCATCATCATTTTCATCATAATCATCGTTATCATCATCATTATTATCATCATCATAATCATCTTCGTCATCAGCATTATCATCATTTTCATCATCGCCGTCATCATCGTCATTAGTATCTTCTCAAAATGGGATCACATATCTCTCATCTAACTGATGAAATCATCATTATCATAATCATCATTATCATCATCATCATCATCATCAGTAGAGTATTATGATAATATATGGAATGACGATAATTTATCGTCATTCCATTCCACAAGAATTAGCTGGTTTGGACTCCGTATGGCACATAAGTTAGCTAAAGAGATTATTTTTTCTGACACAGTTCTTCCTCTACCCTGCTCAGTTATGTTTGACATCATACTATTCATCAAGGTATTCTGATGAAAAATATATATCGCGATAGTAAAGTACAGAACAGGCATTTAATCCCTGCACTAGTCAACCGGACGTCTGCCAGTACCTGGTTGTACAAACATACATGATTAGTTTGTCAAAATCATACGCCGAGCACATCAATGACCCACGTAGCTTGCGAATCGAAGCTATATTCAATAATGAGGTCAGGGACCTGTGGACTTTCATCCATGCCCAGACAACTGGGTGGCAATCGGGCGTGCGGTCGTGTCATATCCCGGGCTGCCCACACATTTAGTGCAAGAATTAAATGACGGCACTGTACCCTTCCAGCAGGTGAGATTTTGGGGATGAAAACCTCAATAACATACATTGTGTCACTCCTCCATCCGAATTATTATATTAGCTATAACTATGCCAAATGTCAAGCAAGTTAGCTAACATTTGATAACCAAAATGCATGTTTGAAGCGACCATGTGTTGGTGTAATTCGATATAGAGAAAAGGACCAAAAACCTTTCCATGCTTGTGTGCAATCCTATGGGAGATTCTGTAATAGTAGGTATCTTAAACTACTCAGTGATGGCCTAGACATTTAGAGTTGATGAGGTTATGAGGGGAATGGGAAGCCTTTAACATATAGAAAAGGGTTTAGGCTTTAACATGTGTGAACATCTTAATACAGTATAACCCTATGTTCACAAGGGGCACTAGGTTTAGCTTAGTTTAGCCATTTTTGGGTATATATGTATTTACAAGTTAGTCCAGAATACATCCTGTGAATTTATGTAGTTTTGTATTACATTCCTTTTTGTTTTGATTTCTCTGTAGTATTTCAACTATACTTTTGTTTTTGCTATGATTGTGTACCTTGTCAGTACAGTCAATTAACATACACATACAAATACAATACTAAACCCTAAATACATGCCAGCTTATATGAAAGGAAATAAACCTTTTAAGCAATCAATCATAATGATCCAATCCAGTTTGGTCCCATGGGGCAGAAAAGTCTGTATCACAGTGGCCCGATCTCCTACCATTGGGCAGGCATATCTCACACATTTTATTTTTTTTAAATCATCTTTATTCAGTTTTGCATATATATAAAACAAACAATAAACAGGTTACAGTACAGACTGTCTGTTTTTTTTGGTAACAAAGGTAACATGATTGGTACATATCTCACACATGCTGCTTTTGTCAGGATTTCACTGTAAGTTGTGGCCAGGAATAGCCTCTATGCACACAATGCACACACTTTGGATTTCTACTCCTCCCTTAAAAGACGTGGACTGCAATGACCCCTAATATTATAAAAACATGAGAGTAAGTGCCTTTGATAAATAAATGATATTGATGGGAACTCTGGCGGATAATTCAAGATATTGGGGAAACCACTCTCAAAACTCATAGAGAGGGGGGGGGGGGACTGTATTTGGGTTTCAAGCTTATACTAAGAAAATCAATCATTCAAGATATTGGGGAAACCACTCTTAAAAGTCATAGAGGGGGGGGGGACTGTATTTGGGTTTCAAGCTTATACTAAAAAAAAGCAATCATTCTGCCTTGCGTTAATCTGTTGATTTTTCCATTAGCACTAGCCCGTATATAAGTGCAAGTACATATCCTTGCTTAATTTTATTATTATAAGTTTCAATTTTCAATTATTACAGTTATCGAGTACTAACTTTTATCACCTGCTCTGCTATGATTCTAGATGCTGATTGGTCAATAGGTGTTAGATCTGGAGCCGTTCACCCTTTGCAGATTCAATACCACACGGCAGAATCCAATACTAGCACCAATTTAATTTGATATCACCACTCTGACAGCCTAGAGGTCACCAGCCTCGTTCTGACCTCCAGCGGTGTGCATGGGCATTGTGTGAAAATGGCCAAAAGCACGTGCTTATTCAGTTCGTCGCCTCAGCTTCATTTTTAGTCGTAGTTGACTGACTAGAGTATGAATATCGGTAGAATTGCATGACCGTTCAAGACTAGTCAGAACAGATATGGATTGTTTTTTGTTGATTTTTCCCCATGCTTCACTGTCAAATTAGCGGCAGGGAGTCTGCGCTGGCTCTCTGGTTGAGGCCCTACTGGCCCTACAGTCTACAGGTTCACGGCTCATTGAGATGTATTTGTTCTTTTTTTACTTAGCATGAACGAGCAGATGATAAATTCGTTACGCCCTGTTGGAAAGTGGTATGAGCTTCATATTTGACATTTGTGCAATAAACATACAGAATGAGAGTAGCGACTGACCGAAAATATGGCATAAAATTACTACGATTTCAACCTCAATTTTAGTCATCGAGATCTTTACTCGGCTCCGCCTCGTGAGATCTGGATGACTTCGGTTGGATATCAGGCCGGATTCCACTTTCCAACAGGGCGTAACTAATAATATCAGTCTGTTAGACTGAATGGTCATTTCGCTTCAGCTAATAACCAGTTATATTTCTTTGTTCTGTTATGTTCCGCTTAATATTATATATATTGTACACTTTTGAGTTACAGTCAAAAAAGCATACACACACACACACACACACATATATATATATATATATATATATATATATATATATATATATATATATATATATACCACGAGCTACCTATGTGTGAGGTGTTAGTATAATGCAATACATTGATAACACTTATAACACAACTACAGACGGTACAAACTATTTGTTAATTCATGTCTTAAATGGATGAAACATTCCTAATTGAAAATAACTGAAACCTGGTGCTCTTAGAGCAAATTAATTTTAAATGAGCAAGGACCATCGGGCATACCTTCAACTACAGTTAGAGAATTGATAAAAACGATGCGAAGCCTTACCACATATACCAAATGCTGGGGATACTGTAGAACTGGGGATTGCCTCAATGACAAAGCGATCTAACGCATTGCATTGCATCACCGTTATTCACTGTACCTCATTGTTGCAAATAGACATGGACCCAAATCTCCTTTGATGTATGTGCAAAAGATGCAAGTTACTTGAGGTTAATTGGTGTCCCCCCCCACCCCCAAAATAAATACACCTGTTAACCTCATGACTCAAGTCACATTCACTCAGATGAATGCTCAGAGCGGCAAAATAATGGCAGTATTGTTTGCTGATTATTTCTGGGGGAACTATGGATGGTCTCTCTCTCTCTCTCTCTCTCTCTCTCTCTCTCTCTCTCTCTCTCTCTCTCTCTCTCTCTCTCTCTCGTGTATATGCTTGTGTGTTACAAAAAAGGATGGAATGGGTTTTACGTCACTTTCAACAATTTATGTCATACCGCGATGGGATAGAAACCCGGAACCGGGAAGAAATGCCCTTCTCTTCCCGAATGGTTCCAAGGGGTCTCAGTTGCAGAAGCACCATAGCCTGCCCTCAAGTACGCCGCACATTTATACAGCGACCAGACCAAACAGATGGAGGGTATTCTGCGAAAACCCGAAACTGTGACCTCACGCAGTCCCCAGTAATGAGTGGTAACAATACAATTAAGGCTTTTGATTAGGATAATATATCTCTCTGTACTGTGTTGTAATTCACAACAGATATAGTTGTTGAGACTTCTGACTGGTTCATCAGATTAAGGATGGGTTGACTTGAAAAACATCTCTCTCATATTTGTTGCAATTCAAAATAGCTATGGTTGCGCGAAGACTTTTGATTGGCTGGTCAGATTAAGGATGGATTGGATAACCTCTCATGCCTGGAAAAACATCTCTCTCATATTTGGTGTAATTAGAAATAGCTATGGTTGCGCGAAGACTTTTGTTTGGCTGGTCAGATTAAGGATGGATTGGATAACCTCTCATGCCTAGAAAAACATCTCTCTCATATTTGGTGTAATTAGAAATAGCTATGGTTGCTAAGACATTTGATTGGCTGATCAGATTAAGGATGGGTTGGATAACCTCTCATGCCTGGAAAAACATCTCTCTCATATTTGTTGCAATTCAAAATAGCTATGGTTGCGCGAAGACTTTTGATTGGCTGGTCAGATTAAGGATGGGTTGGATAACCTCTCATGCCTGGAAAAACATCTCTCTCATATTTGGTGTAATTAGAAATAGCTATGGTTGCTAAGACATTTGATTGGCTGATCAGATTAAGGATGGGTTGGATAACCTCTCATGCCTGGAAAAACATCTCTCTCATATTTGTTGCAATTCAAAATAGCTATGGTTGCGCGAAGACTTTTGATTGGCTGGTCAGATTAAGGATGGGTTGGATAACCTCTCATGCCTGGAAAAACATCTCTCTCATATTTGGTGTAATTAGAAATAGCTATGGTTGCTAAGACATTTGATTGGCTGATCAGATTAAGGATGGGTTGGATAACCTCTCATGCCTGGAAAAACATCTCTCTCATATTTGTTGCAATTCAAAATAGCTATGGTTGCGCGAAGACTTTTGATTGGCTGGTCAGATTAAGGATGGGTTGGATAACCTCTCATGCCT
>OZ012698.1:1745259-1749002 GCA_963942565.1 Maea johnstoni
GTGAGTGACACACACACATACATATGTGCGTTTATATATATATATATATATATATATATATATATATATATATATATATATATATATATATATATATATATATATATATATATATATATATATATATATATATATATATATATATATATATATATATATATATATATATATATATATAGATAGATAGATAGATATAGATATATATATATATATATATATATATATATATATATATATATATATATATATATATATATATATATATATATATATATATATATATATATATATATATATATGTATATATATACACACACACATAAACATATATATATATATATACACACACACACACATATATATATATATATATATATATATATATATATATATATATATATATATATATATATATATATATATATATATATATATATATATATATATATATATATATATATATATATATATACATATTTGTATGTGTTTTAATTTTGCAACACTGCTGTTTTGTTCTTTTTCTTTCTTTTAACATATCAAATTAACACAACTAATTGTGTCAGTATATCGCAGATACTAACTACTAATTAAACCAGCTGTACATATTTATCAACTCATCATAAACATAAACCCTAGTTAGCATGAATTTCCCAATGTTGTCCTTAATTTCTGCATTGTATTATATCAAACATAATCATCGATACAATACTCTACTGACAATACACTACTTGATGTAATACAATACTGTGTATTTATCTACACTACAGTATCGTGTGCAAATAATATAAACAAAAAATGGCATATTTTTTGTGTAAATATATGTTTGTATATTGAGTAATTTGTTGATACTGTATATTGTTATATCTCTTGAACAAAACCCATAATTGCAAGTTTGATATCTAAAATAATTTTGTCGTAAAATGGAGTGAAGCAATAACCTCCTACATATTATTATTATTATTATTATTTTTATTAATAATAATGTTATTATCATTATTATTATTATCATTATTATTATTATTATTATTGTTAAGCGGACCGTTTGTATATTCTGTTTGATAGACTTACAGTAACCTTTCTTTCGCCAACTGTATATCTTATTCATATATAGAATTACAATCAATGATACTCTACATAGGTAGACTGTTTGTATTTCCTGTCACACAGACTAACACTAACCCTTTCTGCGTGCAAGTGCATATCGTATTCATATATAGAACTGAAGGAAAGTCATAAAGAACTAGAAACACCCGAGTACGTTTTAATGAAATCCCTATTGTTGCTCAACGATATAATACACCCAAATCTTTTAAATGGTACATACCTTCTTTCGTGTCTCTTTGGCTGTTGTTTATAACGTAAGAGTTGCACCCCACTAAGACTATCATGAGGGTGATCAACGTGGCTGCCATCCTGTGAAGATAAAGTAAAAGTCAAAACTCGTAGATGTGTGCGTGTGTGTATGGTATATGTGTCCTCTCCGCGAGACGTGCTATGAGCATTTAACTCCTCTGTTTGCAGGTGATGGCTCTTTAATACTCAGGGCGTGACGTAACAACTCTCTCACACACGCATCACTCCCCGCTCCCACAACCCCCTTACTTTACCTTAACCCATTCACACTCGAGATTTTTTAGAAGGTATCGTCTGCTACACTCACACTTTTGAAAATAATTTTGGAATAAAACGGGAAATCACAAAATATTTGAAGGAGAGTTGTTGTTTGGCTTCTGATTAACAATTCTCCTTCAAGTATTTTCCAAAAGATGCTTCCGTTGAAATGATATATCAAAATTTGCCAGGCCTGTTTTTGCCGCTCTGAGTGTGGTGAACTGGTTAAGAGACGTCCTCATATCAAGTGGGAATAATCATATCACAACTGTGCAAATAATGGGTAGGGAACACCTAAACCATTCACTAGGAATGGATTTAATTAAGCATTGCATCACCAGGAATACTACATCACCCAATATCGTACATTTAATCTTTTTCCATTTATACTTCATTTATGCTACATTCCATAAATCAAACTGATAACTTCGTTCTTACTTCATTTTAATGATTGATGCGTATGTGTTATTCAGTGTTTATCATGAATTTCCTATTTTATTATATGATCAATAAACATTGCATTTGATTGAATCACGTGCTATAACGCAATATGATAATAAGGATGTTAAGGAAATAAAAACGTAAAAGAAATACGAATTTAAGTTATTAACTTACAGGGCACAACCTTCATAATAAAGGCTAGATAAATGGCAGTGAGGAGTTGAATAATGTATAACTGGTTAATTTGGCGTGGTTTTTAATTTGGCGTTTTTTTGGCGAATGCCCATCAACGCCAAATTAAAGATCGCATAAAATATGTCTACATAAAGATTGCGTTGTTCTGAATGCTCGAGACGCCAAAATACATACAGGGAAAATACTTTTTTGAAATAAAACGCCAACTTAAGTACACGCCAAATTAACCAGTTATACAGTAATTATTTAAGTAATGTCCATATCCTGTTTTATAACATCGTGTTATTTTTGTACTTAGTTTTTCCCCTACCTTGCTTATATTCTACTGTTCGGAATCCACACAGAATGTGTTGCCTAATAGGTCTTCTGGTGTGAAATGAATTAAACGTAAGACGTAGCCTTCTTCTAACAAAGTCTATGAGTAGCTTAGAATATTGTGTGCATTTTCCTGAATATTAAAGGGAAAGGTATTGTTCTTGAATTTCCACTTTTCACTAGGTCTGCCAGTTTTGTTTATTATCGCAAAAAAACAATAAAGCAATTTTAGGTTTCACCTTGCTTTAAGATGTAGCATTTGGTGAAAACGTATCTCTCCTTGTGGAGCCAACGGTGTTGAACACAAATCAGGACTAAGAGGTATATTGCTGTTCTACGGAATTCTCAACACATTTGTTGTATAACATATCCAAAATTGTTACTTTCTTAGTTTTGTGTTGATGCCAATAATCTAACATATTCGGTAGACAATACCGAAATATACTAGTATCTTGCTCTTGTGAACTCAAATCTCCGTTTAAAAAAATTACATATATATATACATGTATATATATATATATATATATATATATATATATATATATATATATATATATATATATATATATATATATATATATATATATATATATATATATATATATATATATATATAAATATATATATATATATATATATATATATATATATATATAATTTCATTATATATATTTATGATTTTTTGTTTTTGGAGAGAATGCAATCGCGTTGTGATATGTTGTCCACCTACATTTGCTTATCTTTGTCACATCGACTGAAAGATATTAACGAATGAATCAGTATGCTCAAGTTTACATTGTTATCAAAGTATCGGATATTCAATTTTAATGCAGAGAAGATTGCACAGGATGGTTTTGATATTGTTATCCTAATAATCAGGTCTCACAAGACGAGAGTAGAATAAGAGCCATCTCCCCTGCCAGTGAAAGCCAGCACGTAATACGATTACTGCACTTTCTTCATATTGACAGAGGCAACAAATGAGTAAGATAAAGCTCGCCGAAACAAATTGTTGCTGATAGGATATCGCCAGTTTGCATAACACGAGTTATCGAGTAGAAAGTCGTTATTAGTTCCTGTGAAATTGCTTATTATCTGACGCGTGCATGGAAGTCGGAGGAGAAGAACTTTAAAGATTTACCACATTTTTTTCATATTTGGAGCTATTGGAGCTTGCGAAT
>OZ012698.1:1749202-1793577 GCA_963942565.1 Maea johnstoni
AATTGCCCTAAGAAAGACCATAGTAGCCAGCGGCTGGATTCGAATCTGTGGCCCTGGGGACACTATTCCAACACGCCACCAGCTAGGCCATTACGTCTTGCACACCTCATAGATCAGTAAATGGAGAATTATAGTCATGATTTCCTAACATATATATGAGAGAGAGAGAGAGAGAGAGAGAGAGAGAGAGAGAGAGAGAGAGAGAGAGAGAGAGAGAAGCCATCGTTACACCTCATGTTACGCCATAATTTTTGAGTGGAAATGATTAGCATTAGATATATCATTGATATCATGAACGTACATTGCCCCATCTATTTTTACAGCCGATTTAATAAACCCAGATATTAGTTATCAATGGTTTATCTGCTTGCCAAGCTTCTAAAATTAATGATAAATAGGTTAGGTTTGGCTATAGATGTGTAGTCCCAGGGATATATGGGTGCTCTGATATGTTTGCCATTATAAGATATTCCATGGTTTCCGTCCAAAAAACGGTAATATTCTTGTATATATATATATGTATATATATATATATATATATATATATATATATATATATATATATATATATATATATATATATATATATTATATATACATATATATATATATATATAATATATATATATATATATATATAGTATATATATATATATATATATATATATATATATATATATATATTATATTTATATATAAATATATATATATATATTATATATATATATATATATATATATATATATATATATATATATATATATATATATATACTAGTATTATATATATATATATATATATATATATATATATATATATATATATATATATATATATATATATATATATATATATATATATATATATATATTGCACAACCTTTATCTAAAATCCTGATTATGTTTAAAATGAGTGGTAATTTTTGGACCAATCAATGTTACCTTGTTGAAATTGTATTTTTCTAACCTTTTCCTAACAAGAAATCTCCAATTTTCATAGTCAAGGAAATTGATTGCAATATGATTCTCTTGAGAGAAAGCTCCACTGAGAATCAAATAAGTCTGAAATCCAATATAATCCTTTTGATTCCCAACTTTTTCTATAAGTAAAGTTAATACCACTATTGAACCAGATCGGGTCCATCCAATTTGGATCTATCATACCACCGTTGTAAGTTTGATACAAGTGTTTTACTGCTTGCAAAAAATGATCCCAAAATTCATTTTTAATCCTTATTCTTAATTTTTCTACATACATATCTCCATATTTACAAATATCAAAGATTCCAAAGTTTTGTGCTATAACCCCCCAACCTATTTTGTTTGACCCTGTCAGCAATCTTCTTCCCCATGATAATTTTAATGCATTATTAAATGAAACCAAATCTGGGTAACCTTAATCCTGCCTGTAAGTAAAATATTTTTGTTGTATTTTAGGGATTGATTACCCCATAAAAAATCTTTAAAATACTGTCAATTTTGTCTAGAATTGTGGGGTTTGGTAGAGACAGTAGTATATATGTTATTTTAGAAATTAACAAACTTTTAATAATTGTAATCTAGTATTTAAATTCTAGTATTCTTCATTTCCTATAAAATCTACACCAACACATAGAAAATTAACGCAATTCGAATTTCTGTGAGCACTCTGAATATCTATTGCACTAAAGCAGTTTTACTTTCGATATGTAGAAATGGTGACGATAAGACAAAACTCGAAATGTGTATGGTCACGTGACTACTCATCAAATTGGATTATATCTCATACTGATTTTGAGCAGGATCCAACAGAAGCAATAAATTCAGACAGGTATTGTATTGTAAACTAATGATAACTTTTATTTATATCCAGCCATATCTAACGTATTTCATTGCAATTGAATTAGCAAGACTAATCATTTCAGAGAAAGAACTCAAAGCTTGAATTCATAAGATCTTGATCTTCAAATTGAATAATATCGCATACTGATTTTGAGCGGGATCCAACAGAAGCAATAAATTCAGACAAGTGTTGTATTGTAATGTATGTTTTATTGACTGTACTAGTTGTACAAAATCAGAAATATACAAAATTATAATAAACAACAACATCGTAATACAAATAAAAATATAAACGGTGCAAAATAAATGAGAACATAGTTTTTCCTAGTATTTCCCAGTATGGCAGAAATGGTTATATAAATGAATGAATGTTTATTAACTGTTTATAAATATACAAAATTTCATACATCCGGTGAAAAATAGATTCATGGATGATACATAATACGAAATAATAAACGAATAAGAACAATAACGGTCAAGAACTGACAAATATGTGTGTATAAACTCAATGTAGGTATGCTCATGATAACTCATGTTAATCCCGGAAATGTCCCCGGTCCTAAAAAGAACTCAGGGTAGTTCACTGTGAAATAAATTTTCCCCTACGCTGGGTTAGAAAAATCTGGTTAATCACAGGTTTATTTAAGTAAGGCATCCCATCCCTTTATGAATAGTCATCAGAACGCTTGCGAACGTTCCAGAAGATTAACACTGGAATATTCACAAACATTTCTAAACGTTCGTCAGACTGAACAAGCCCCTGAAAAGGATTGCAGGGTGGAGGATTTCACTTGATATATAGACCTGCGATGGAGGACAAGGTGGAACACGGTGCACGATTTTGAATCGAGGGTCTGGCTCTTTCCCTGACGTAACTTGGTCGAGTAAGTAATCAACTTAGCATCGATCATTTGATATCTTTACTTCAACAATAACAAAGGACCATTACTTTACACAGATTTTATGGCACTAAATGGCCTTTGTGTGCCGATGTGCTTTTAGCTCTTATGCTGCTGGTGGCTAATTGTACCATTACAAAATGATGCAAAAAAGCTGAAAAAGGACTGAAACCCTTGCATATGGGTACTCATCTGAGAGTTCGCAGTGAACACCAACATGACTAGATTTGGATGGTGTTCAAAAATCTTTGCGTCCTTGTGCTTTAGACACAGGTAGCCTCAGCATTGGAAGGGTTAAGCAATCATTCATTCATTCATTCATTCATTTGATATCCTTGGGTGATCATCCTGTGATAATCCAACTAAGCATACAGTGTACCCTTGTGGGATGAGTATGGTGTGATATATACTTTCTGCCATTTAAAGCCAAGCAGAATTTCCCTAGATATGCCATGCCCGCAAAAAACGGATCTGATATCATAAGCACATTTTTATAATTGTGGTCCCTGTGGCCCCCTGTATTTATGCGCATATTAACATAATTCTACCCGAAGATCTGTCGTAAATGTTACTGTATCGCTGTCTACTAGATACCCTTTTTATGCAACGTATGTTATGTTCCCGACAGTGAAGCTATTATCACAGCTGCAAGTGTGACTGTGCAGGTGACGACCTGTTAACCTCCCTTTCACGAAGTTATGTCTGGTTACGACAAATGCTGAGCCGCTTGCCTTTTATTTCATGAATGTTTGTCGGCCATGTGTGACAAAAAAAAGCGTGTCATATATGTCCCGTGTCAAGAGTATAGGGGCTGTCTGAGTAGGCGAGCAGAATATATGAATTAATTAAGTCTAGCTTGGGAGCCTGTCATCGTAACCACTAGGTCATGACGGATACCGTGGTGCTATATGCTGCTGTTACAATAACCTAAGAATAAGCAAGCTGTTTCAAGCTGTCAATTTGAAGCAGTTATGTGTGAAAGGAGTGTGATATATTGAATATTGCAATAAGCAAACCCAACGTCTAATGATACCTAGTTTTAATATCCTGCCATATCTAACGTATTTCATTGCAATTGAATTAGCAAGACTAATCATTTCAGAGAAAGAACTCAAAGCTTGAATTCATAAGATCTTAATTATGTGTACCAATTTACACACATTTGAAAATATTTGTAAAGTGTTTTGAAGGTTGTCCTAAAACCAAAATATCATTTGCAGAATTGAACCCTCCTCTAACAAAGTATTGCTAGTGATTGCCCCCTTGTGGTGTTGAAACAGTTAACACATTGTCCACCACAGACATTATAAGCCCCAGTATTTAACATCATGTTTGTTCATTAATATAAACTATAATTATGAATTAAACTAGCAATATGTCGAGTGGAATAGATTTATATTTTTGAGAATATCATCTTTTGGGACACTTAGCTACTGTTTACCCTGTTAAGTACAATAATCCTTTATACAGCCTTTATCTCTAGTATCGATTGGTCTTGGCGTTACATATGTAAACTAAACATAGGAGAAACAAACAAAAGAGAAAGATCAGACACCCATGCGCATTATTCACAAAGTGTAATACTTTAACATAATATGGGACTGTCTAATATAACATTAAATGCACGGTTAGGGTAGACCGACCCCACAATGTAAACATAATAGGCAGCGCCACCAAGTGTCAGTGGAGTGTACTGCCAGAGATCAGATCTATTACTAAGCACAAAGAACAAGGACTCTTATCTACACCCTCAAAAATGAGAGATCTAGGGTTTTTACAAAAAGAAAACCAGCTGTACATAGGGAAAACCACTAAACAGAAATAAAGGGGCCAGACATCTTTAGAGCCTTCTACTTCCTGCCAGTAGTTACACTTCTATAAATGCCATTTATGTATTTACCTGATATGAGCCACACGTGAATCATTTCTTCAAATGTGGTATCAAGGGGTTGTTTGCCTAGCAGGACAGGCAAAATGTCATATCCTTGATTGCTAATCTTATCTGCCCAGGTATTGCTTACATGCTCTATCTCATTAAACATGTCTGTTCTTTCTTCCGTAAAGTAAGGACATTCCATTATGATATGTCTGGCATCCTCAAGTATACCTAGATCACACCGGTTACACATTCTGAAACCATATGTCTTCCTCTTAAGCCTATAATCGGTCGACTTGAGTAGGCTTGTGTCGC
Source organism: Maea johnstoni (assembly GCA_963942565.1). Lineage (NCBI taxonomy): Eukaryota > Metazoa > Annelida > Polychaeta > Spionida > Magelonidae > Maea > Maea johnstoni. Next base: position 1,754,113 of record OZ012698.1, read on the forward strand.
AGACAATAGAGGCAAGCACTTCACACATTTTCATTTTCTCTGGCATCATATCAGATACGAGACACCACACAAGGTAATACGCGTTCTCAGTAATATTAAACAATATAATGTCTGGTTTTGGCTGTTTGTACAAAACCAGATTGTCTTCATCTTCATGCTGCCATATTGTCTGCCACACAATCCTCCTCCATACTTCTTTTGGGTAATAATGGCCATTTATGACCATATTCATACACAAATCTAGAAGACCTACACTATGTGCGACATTTAGTATCTCGAAAATAGGACTATTGTTCTCATTTCGCTTACACATTTCAACGTTTTCAGCATAGGCCTGCGCCCTTACATACAAGACTTTTCTACAGATTGCATCGTCATTTAGTGTAGTCATGGTCCTCAGGAACATTAGTTTTTTTTATTTGAACCATCCTATCGATACTCAGCCAACCAAGAGGAGCGTAAGCACTATAATTAGGAGATCTATCTGGAAACCGTTGGCATCTTCTACCAATTTGACGTTGGAATTTCCTTAGTAGCTCGATCTCATGACCTTTAAATACCCAAAACTCGCTTCCAAAAGTAACCACTGGAATAACAATTGACCAGAACAGAGTGGCACAGGTTTTCATAATAATTCCACTTTTCTTAATACCAAGACTGCTCAAAGCATTAAAACATCTTCGACCTTTACTGATGCGCTCTGTTACCCTCTCTGAAAAGTCTCCGAAAAGACAATTTTTGACACCAACGTGGTCATAGGCGCATTTTTCTGGTACTTTCTGAGGACCCAATTTGAAAAAATGCTTTTTACCTTTTTCGCTTTCTCTACGAGTCTCCCCATAAATCATAACAGCACTTTTAGAGGCATTGTACTTGTACCTCCACTTTGTCGAGTGAGCATATACCATTTGTAGTACTTTGTCAGTTTTACCCTTTGAGGAGCACGTGGTTGCCATGTCGTCGGCATAACCGAGGGGACAAACTGGTATTCCTGAGATACAGCACCCGAGGCCAGAGTTCTCAATCTCTCTCAAAAGGGGGTCAATGAATGCAGTATACTTCAGGAGGGACAGATATCCCCCCTGATGTATACCGCACTCCATCTGGTACCATTCGGAGAATTGCCCATTTACACGTACTCTACACCAGAAATCTTGATACGACAGATATAGTAGATGCCATACCCTTCCTACAAGACCCATTGTTCTCATTTGATAGAAGAGACCGTTAATCCAGACTCCATCAAACGCTTTCGAGACGTCAAAATATGCCACGAAGACGCTCTTGGTGGAGTCTAGATTAACGGCGATGGTCACTTGAAGAGCCCGAGCCGTGTGCAGGCATGACATCCCCGGCCGACATGCCCCTTGTAAGGGGGAGATCACATGCTCACCAGACCACCAACCTTTGACTCTCTCCCATACCAGCATTTCAAAGACCTTATTTAAGCTTGTCAAGAGGGTTATTCCCCTATAATTGTTTGGGTCTAATGAGCATGTGTTCTTCCCCTTATAGATTGGAACTTGTGTTCCCCTTCGAAAATGGGTATGAACTCTAACTCAAATATCCTGTTAATGATGAGAGTAAGTGCTCTGACAAAGTTTACACCAGCATATTGAAGATGCTCTGCAGTCACAAAATCAAAGCCAGGAGATTTACCTTTATTCAGCCCTTTAATACATTTTGCGACTTCTGGTACCGAGAAGGGTGCTTCAAGGAAATCATCTGAATCTACCTCCTTTAACACTCTCTGTGACATTTCTAAAGTGCTCTTGATCATATTCAGCATCGAAATTTGGGGTACATAGACTACTAAAATGGTTCTTCCAAACCGGGATTATTTCTTCAGTCTCATACACCACCTTTCCAGCTGGATTTCGAACCGCACAAGTTTTGGCCTGATCACCATTTCGATGTTTCTTAATAGTACGCCAGAACTTATTAATATCACAGTCAGCTGTTTTAAGTAACCGGTTAATTTCATCCTTTTCAAAATTCCTCTGCACTTTTTTAATCTCTCGCCTGAAATTACGCTTTGCATCTTTATGTGCAGTCCATGACCTAGAGAGATTACTTCTTGGGCATCCATCTGCCTTCCACTCATTATAACATCTGACCTTGACCCTTTTTAGGTCGTTTAATCTTGGGTTCCAAAACGGTCTGATATGCTTAGCGTACCGAGCCCTGGGGAGGTTCTTATCATTCTTTATGAGCATGTTCGTGATCTGGTCCACTAAACAATCGAGTTCGTCACAGGACAAGTTACGAATATCTTTAGAGAGGAGAATATCTTGACAATCTTTCTCTATTAAGGATGTATACCTATCATAGATATCATCACTTCCCACCTTAGTCCATTTTATGTTATGGTTGACTTTAGATGGTTGAGTTTAAATGATATGCTTTTCTGATTCGAGAACGACACGCACAGCGTTATGATCGGATAGGTTCAAAATTGGGTCTTCGAGGACTTCGCTCTCAAGAACTAGATGCGCAATACAAGTAGGTAGGGCTACGTAGTCAATAGTTGACGACCCGACACCCCCTCTGAAAGTATTTAGAGGGCCCTTTGTTTCTCTTGTCATATTACTGGCGAAAAGTGAAAATTCCCTAAAGAATTTAGCAGTAGTTCTACCCAGGAGAGTAGGAGCTCTATTGGACTTAGGGCCGCCTGTGTGCCCTAAGTCCGCGTTCCAGTCACTGCATACTATAGACAAAGTGCCGTCGTCGTTGTCTACGAGTAGACCAGCTATGTCATCAAGTACGGAATTATAGTCATCACAGGACCCAGGAGAAGGTAGGTATACAGAGTATATCATGAGAGTGCGGCCCGTAGGCGTTTGATACCTTACTCCACAGATCCTATCGTGCACAAGGTCGTTTATAGGGGAGACCCCTTTAATGGATTTCCTCCACAGAAGGGCCACACCGCCCTGCCCCCTACCATAACCAAAAGTGCTTGCGTCTGAGTGCTTACTGGACCGTGCGACTACAGAAAAATCATCGGATATGGAGTTTAGAATATTAAGGCGGTTTTCGTGTAACCAATGTTCCGAAATGCATATAAAATCATTGTGTTCTAGAAGTTTATGGAGGTATGGGATGCATACTACAGACACCTTCCTTATATCAGCCTCACCCTTGGCCAGGCAAGCCATGATCATAACAAATAACAGGCCTACTACAGTACAGCTTCTTTTTATACTTATTCTTTGTACTGGCATGTAGGGTCTAGGAGGTTTACTACTAACATACATTCTAAAACACATCTTTTTGACTCAGCGCAGAGAATATTATTTTGACACTCATATTCACAGTACATACGCCAAAACACAAAAAACTTGTTACTATGGTTTGAGGCGTGACGTATTAAACATAAATATAAACAAAAGGGAGTACATATGTATCCGCGCGTGTTCGCTGTGTATATCTTGTTTTTGTACCCAGCTGAGTTTGAGTATATGGGGGGAGATAATCTGATCGGCATTGAATCTAGATCATCATGGATACAGGTTCCATACTTAAATGACTTTGGCGATTTACCCAGTAACCCGGCTTCACATATGCTCGCATCTATCGGACCAGTCGGAGACACTGCAGGATGAGTTGTGCTGCATGTAAGATCACATCTGTCACTCGGAGTCTCACTTGAAGGTTGCGAAGGAGACGATCCATGCTGACTAATGTTATGTTCCATGCAGTGTACGGCATACGCGTCGATCGAAATCAGGAACAGACGGTTTTGCGCCGTTTTCTCTCCTGTTGTCCGCAGACGATGCATGGCACTTCCCTTAAGTTTGTTTGTGTCGACGCCGGATAATATGGATACACGTGATCTGTAATATATGAACAAGACAACATTAAAGTCTCGATAAAAAATACCCATGTGAATGTACAAGACCAAACCAACTATGCACCACTCAGTACAGTGGGGAGCAAAATCACAGCTAGGAACCGTACAGAGGGTGGCGGGTCCAAAATGAGTGTGGATGGAGTTGTTTACGTATCCCAGGGTGGGTCGTATGTAAACATCTGCCTTACAGTGCTCGCACACAAGGTTATTGCGGTCGTATTCACTCAACTTAGGTTTGATAGGTAAGTACAGAGCAGTTGATATCAGCTGATTCATTGACATAGATTCAATTTTATCGTCTAGGCATTATTTCTCTTATTGCACGCAGTATTAGCCCAGGGCATAGGACCCGGATCATGTTCATAATCAGGTAAGAGAAAAGGCTTTTCGAATACAGAACTATACTATACATTAGTAAAATATAACTATTCATTACATAAGCATGTGCTTTCCTCCAACATATACTGGGTATATTGCTGAATTCACTGACTGAGAAATGTTCTATACGATATGACACCTCAGAATGTTTGTGCGACTTGCACATACGTACTATATTGGTGTCGGGTATGTCATTTCTGCAAAAAAAATGGTCAGTATAACAACAGACATTAGAACACAAGTACAACAGTATATCAGGTGTACAAATCTATATAGTTTATACAGGTACAAATCCATACTGGTATTCACGAGAAAATGTGCTGTCTGGCTCAGGTATTCGCTCTTTAGGTGTACTATCATTAATTGAATTCGTCACTAGAGCTCCTTTCATCGCTTGAACTGGGCACTTTTTCTTCAGGGTCATCATACCAGTCTTTAATCTTGATATTAGACGGCCAGAACCCCTTTGAACTAATTTTCTCAACATCACAATTTTTGACAACCACTTTACAGCCGACAGTTACTCTGTCACTTTTAAAAGCGAGTACGCGATGATACACAAGATTAATACTTCTGTCTAGACAGTACAAGCGAATGGACTTCTCAAGGTCGTTCTTGTTTTTGAAATCTGCGCATTTGAGGCCATAAACAAACATTTCCTTATTCTCAGACTCATCAAGTCCACTTATCTGAGGAACTGTTCGTTTCTTACCACGGCCTTTGTTACCTGACTTGTCCCATCCATTCCTCGTTACAACTATCGAATATTTCTCCTTGCTGGTACTACCATTAGCATCAGAATGAATATTACTGGAGTTAACAGACTCCACCGACTCATTACCTGTTTCGTCAGTGTCAGGCAGAGATACGGTGCAATTCCAGATTTTGATCACAAAAGCTGGTGGCTGTCAAAAGAGATATCTTTGTTTTGTTTGCCAAAGCAAATACAATCAATAGTGATTTCATAACTTGCTTCATTAATGAAACCATCCCATTTTAAACTATTATCAACCCATAACTAGTGAAACTATCATAACACCGATTATTTTTTTATAGTATTGGGCATTCATCTTTTAATCAGGGAATTTCTCATGGTGATGTTATTTATGATGAATATTTTGAGAGAATGACTGTTTTACTAAGTTAGGTTATAGTACTACGTACTTAAATTCCTTCCTAAATATAGCAGAGACAAGAACTCATTAGATATGAAAAAAGAATACTTCTACGGTGAGCCATCATTGTATGGTCTTTACGAATAACTTATGGTTTAGGTCAATTAAATAAGATGGGCAATTAGGAAACACCCTGGTATATTAGTATCAGATATGGTACATTTGTTTCATAGATTAGTGTCATGTTTTGAATGTTGTGAATGCCCTAATATGTTGAGGAAGTGATTTGTGACTGTTCAGCTGAGGCAGATAAACAAGGGCCACAGGTAAATTACGGAAGTTATCAGGTCTGTATTGAGGGCACTGTACATAATTCTGGGCTATCATGTGGCCATCTAACTTGTTGTTAATGGCATTCCGAATCATCTCCATGACACAGCTGTCTATTTATCATTTTACAAAGTTCCATCATATTTTATTTACTCCTTGATGATGTGGTGATGTAGATCCAGATTACATTTTTGAAGTATCAATGGGTTAATGAAGGCATCAACAGTATACATCAGTTTGGTGAAAATATATTACATATTCCATACACAGTGTTTACTCCAGAGAGTGCAAAACAACGCTGCCAGGGTGATCACTCTCACAAAGAAGCATGACCATATCACTCCAGTACTTAAGGAGCTGCACTGGCTACCAGTCAGGAAGAGAATTGAATTCAAGATTCTGCTACTGGCGTACAAGTGTTTGCATGGAACTGCACCTTCTTATCTGTGGGAATTGCTGAAAGAGTACGTCCCACCACGGACACTGAGATCGACATCCAAGAACTTACTCTGCGAGCCGAGAAACAACATGAAAACCTACGGTGACAGATCGTTTAGTGCCTGTGCCCCAAAACTATGGAATCAGCTCCCAGATAATATTCGGGCAGCTGGGAGTGTGGCAATATTCAAACGACAACTGAAAACACATTTGTTCAAAGATGTATATATCAATTAACTATGTGGATATCAACATCTATCCTTTGATAAAGGAATGTAATGCGCCTTTGAGCATGTTTATATGGAAAGGGCGCAATATCAAATGACAATATTATTATTATTATTAATACGAGCATGCAAAAATCATAAAAGTTAGTGGGAAACGAGATTATATTTTATTGATGGCTGCATCCCCGCTCACTTCAAACATACATGCACGTCTACAATAGATGCTATTTACCAAACAGAATATTCAACAATGTGTGACATCAAAACGTTGCCTCATTACTCTTGTACAAAAGCTAATGAGGCAACGTTTTGAGGTCGAACATTGTGGAATATTCTGTTTGATAACTAGGTGGATGGCCATATGTCAGCATTATACCTTTGGTGGCGTTGTTTGTTACAAGTCGTCATCCATGCTTATTCATCTCTACATATGGTGGGCTATAGTGTACGGGTGAATGACCCGTCTGATTTTGCTGCATAAGGGAATTTTGGGAAAAAAACACTAAAAAAAAATGACTGTCTGGATTTCCTTCTAGAAATTGTGTTGTGGGGTTTAGTAGAGACAGTAGGATATATGTTATTTAAGAAATTAACAAACTTTTAATAATTGTAATCTAGTATTTAAATTCTAGTATTCTTCATTTCCTATGCAATTTGAACAAACACATAGAAAATTAACGCAATTCGAATTTCTGTGAGCACTCTGAATATCTATTGCACTAAAGCAGTTTTACTTTTGATATGGAGAAAGGGTGACGATAAGACAAAACTCGAAATGTGTATGGTCACGTGAATACTCATCAAATTGGATTATATCTCATACTGATTTTGAGCGGGATCCAACAGAAGCAATAAATTCAGACAAGTATTGTATTGTAAACTTTTGATAACTATTATTTATATCCAGCCATATCTAACATATTTCATTGCAATTGAATTAGCAAGACTACCGTAATTTCGCGTGTATAAGACGCACCCATATATAAAACGCACACCTTGATCAGGCCTTTAAAATGATGTATAGACCTTAGATTTGTGTATAGTGCGCACCCCCTTTTTGGAAATTTTGTGGGAAATCAACTCCTCACGAATAACGCTAGAATACACATTTCGAAAGCGTCCTTTATCACACATAACACCAATAGCAACATCCGTGTCTTTAGCAATTTAGCGATTTTCTAAAAACAAATGAAAGAAATGGGGGCCACCTTATGTTACAAACGGAATTGGATTGGGACGTTGATTGTAATTAGAAGTCACTATGCTACCCAATAGACGATAGGGGTTCGTTCCATTCAAGAAGTGTATTGTAATCAGTGTGCCTATTACAGAACCGGCTGGACAGGACCTGATACTAGACAAACAATTCACTATGGTGTCTACGGCTAGATAGGACTGATAAGGTGTTAGCGGTATTGCTGAAGTTTAACCGTTAAAGACGTGCTAAACACGTTTTAAACTCTAAATGAAATGAAAACATACCAGAGCCTTAATTCTGATACGGTTACGACATCAGGCGCGGATCTACACCGGTTCACATTGATGCATGCGCATCGCTCAATCTCCAAAGTGCATCGTTTCATATCAAAGTGCAGATTTTTAGGTCCAAAATCACCATTTGTTGCATTTGTTTAGGAAGCAGTGCTGATTTAACCTTGGGGTAGATTTTTGCGCAACAGTTTGTCTGTGTCTGTAGAGCAGGAACTACATTTGTATAATCAGAGTCTGTGCACATCTACATCAGCGAGCATAGGCTGATAGGGACCACCAGTTTCTTATCAGCTTTTGAAGAGCACAACATACTAGGTGAGGATGAAAACCAGGTTGTAACGATGCTCGTGCACCGATCACGCTCTGAGATGCATCTTCTGATATCAAAGTGTATCGCTCAGATATAAAAATCCAGATTGGTTAGTCACATGGCTGTCCGATTTCAAAGTGCTGTAAAACAAACCTCCTGCCTCAAACTATTAACTTATTTATCATACCCACGTACACAGGTAGAATTAGACCAATTAACATTTCACACACTGGGGTTCAGTTTGGGAAGATGATCATCAGCATCCCTTGCACGAAATCAAAAACGCTTCACCGTTTTGTTAATGTTTTAAGTGTTTATCACAAAACAATACTTAGTATTCAACTCGCCTTCAGCTGTGATTCTACTTGCATAAAACGCTTGCATCTATCTGACTATTCGACGTCACGAGAAACTGTAAGCATCCATTCTTTTAACTATGCATATATCAACATGAATATGGCACATGAGGAGAACAACCCACAGTGACCTGAACTGCTGCGATTTACATGGAATATGAAGGCGGATGTCATAAAGATAATGCAAAGTACATATTCCAGCCAGGGGGAGATCTTCGCCTTTGTTGCCCGCTGTGGGCATACTAGTATCACTAGTATAACTTGTTTTCACCTAGAGTAAGACAGGGTTCATCAACCGAAATCAAGAATATAGAAAAGATACAGTACAATTTTTGTAAAAAGATTTGGGCGAGGCGCATACCTGTAGGCTATGTTCAACAAAAGTTGTTCGCCACATTACACACTAATTTTTGACGTTCAATGCTGCCTTTCTGTGTAGTGCATAGAATAGTCCTCGGTGTACGCATCCATGCACTCACGTCTTCTTTGCACTCAGATAAAACACAGTGGCAGTCGATCATCAACATATCAGATATAGAATGAGCATTGGATAGAAGTTTCTGAATCCTATGTTTATCATTATATATATGTATATATATATATATATATATATATATATATATATATATATATATATATATATATATATATATATATATATATATATATATATATATATATATATATATATATGTGTGTGTGTGTGTGTGTTTGTGTGTGCGTGTCACCAGATTTTGGGCAAAATGACACCCATGTGTGGATATAAAGGACATCATTTCTATATTTTAGGCGGTGTATAGGTCAGTTTTCGAGACTGTATCCGTCCCTGGTAATGGCATGGTAACCCTGTTGACACTCCTGCACCCACCACGCAAACAGTTTTTCCTCCAATCCAATTTGGGTCATCGATTTCGTATCTCGGCGTGTAGCCTTGGGACTATGTAATACCCTCCAGTTTTTTAGCTTTGTGTATAAGACGCACCCCCGATTTGATGTTAAAAATTTATGTTCAAAAGTGCGTCTTATACACGCGAAATTACGGTAATCATTTCAGAGAAAGAACTCAAAGCTTGAATTCATAAGATCTTGATCTTCAAATTGAATAATATCGCATACTGATTTTGAGCGGGATCCAACAGAAGCAATAAATTCAGACAAGTGTTGTATTGTAATGTATGTTTTATTGACTGTACTAGTTGTACAAAATCAGAAATATACAAAATTATAATAAACAACAACATCGAAATACAAATAAAAATATAAACGGTACAAAATAAATGAGAACATAGTTTTTCCTAGTATTTCCCAGTATGGCAGAAATGGTTATATAAATGAATGAATGTTTATTAACTGTTTATAAATATACGAAATTTCATACATCCGGTGAAAATAGATTCATGGATGATACATAATACGAAATAATAAACGAATAAGAACAATAACGGTCAAGAACTGACCAATATGTGTGTATAAACTAAGCGTAGGTATGCTCATGATAACTCATGTTAATCCCGAAAATGTCCCCGGTCCTAAAAATAACTCAGGGTAAAAGTTCACTGTGTAAACAATTTCTCCCCTACGCTGGGTTAGAAATCAATTTTTCCCCTACGCTGTGTTAGAAATCAATTTCTCCCCTACTCTGGGTTAGAAATCAATTTCTCCCCTACGCTGGGTTAGAAATCAATTTTTCCCTTACGCTGGGTTAGAAAAATCTGGTTAATCACAGAATTATTTAAGTCAGGCATCCCATCCCCTGATGAATAGTCATCAGAACGCTTGCGAACGTTCCAGAAGATTAACACTGGAATATTCACAAACATTTCTAAACGTTCGTCAGACTGAACAAGCCCCTGAAAAGGATTGCAGGGTGGAGGATTTCACTTGATATATAGACCTGCGATGGAGGACAAGAAAGAACACGGTGCACGATTTTGAATCGAGGGTCTGGCTCTTTTCCAGACGTAACTTGGTCGAGTAAGTAATCAACTTAGCATCGATCATTTGATATCTTTGGTTCAACAATAACAAAGGACCATTGCTTTACACAGATTGCATGGCACTAAATGGCCTTTGTGTGCCGATGTGCTTTTAACCCGTATGCTGCTGTTGGCTAATTTACTATTACAAAATGATGCAAAAAAGCTGAAAAATGACTAAAACTCTTGCACATGGGTACTCATCTGAGAGTTAAGGGTTAAGCAATCATTCATTCATTCATTCATTTGATATCCTTGGGTGATCATCCTGTGATAAACCAAATAAGCATACAGTGTACCCTTGTGGGATGAGTATGGTGTGATATATACTTTCTGCCATTTAATGCCAAGCAGAATTTGCCAAGATATGCCATGCCCGCAAATATACCGATCTGATATCATAAGCACATTTTTATAATTGTGGTCCCTGTGGCCCCCTGTATTTATGCGCATATAAACCATAATTCTACCCAAAGATCTGTTGTAAATTTTATTGCATCACTGTCTATTAGATATCCTTTTATGCAACGTATTCTATGTTCTTAATAGTGTAGCTATGGTCACAGATGCAGCTGTATGTGATGTCGTGCGACAGAATAAAAAGCCTCTCATACATCTACCGTGTCGAGAGTATATGGGCTGTCCTAGCCTAGCCACAAGGCTCTGTTAGGATTTTGCTTATTTATATATAGAAGCCTGCACCTATACTAGATAGGGACTTGTGGCCTACTGTTGGCCATTTAGTTCCCACAATTGCCACACGAGGGAGATTACTGATAACAGAGCTTAGTGACTTTGGTGACTGCCTGCTGAAAGGCGCATATTCATGAGGGTCTGCATACATTATTAGGCACGTGTGGTCAGCTCTTCACCACATCTGTTAATGGCACTTACTTAAACAATGCCCCTTGATAAACCAGGAGCGGCGGCTGCCCTGTATGAATTTTATGGCACCCTGTCTGCACACTAATAAAACTTCCTTTACACTACTACTTGTTCTAGGTCAGGCTTGTTGGGTAATTCAGGTCAGATTCAGAGATGTGGACACTTGACTACAAATCGCAATGCAGTGCACACTGGCTTATAAAAAATGTATATGGAATACTACTAAAACCTGACAGTGAGGGCCTGTAGCCAGGCCAGGTAAGGCCCTGACCATCATGTTTAGGACACCTACTCAAACACCTGTTAAAGATGCTGCCAGATTAACTTTTTCACCATCTACAATCCCTCCATGCATTGTATGTGGAAAAGTGATAGAAAATACTAAACATAGGAGGAAGTTATTCTCGGATGGTTCAAAAAATGACTGTTGTAGGGAGGTAGAGGAGGCCTTACACGTTACTATACCAAAATGGCAGTAAATACATATGCATAGGATGTCAAGGGCAAATGCGAACTGCGAGCAGGAAATTAAAATCCCTTCAAGAGAAATGTGAAACAACAATTAATGAATTGAACAGGAGGTATAGGAGAACATCACAGAAGCGCATGGCGAAAGATGACCAAGAAAAGAATGCAAGGAAATCACTTTTTTATCAAGACAGGAATCCCCTTGGTGAAAGTAATCATTCAGCACAAAACACCATACAGACAGTACCAGTTATGCATGACAAAACTCCAACAATTAAACAAGAATTGGAAACTGCTGAAAGTGACAAGTGCCAGAAAGTGGAGATTACGCCAGTCAAAGAGACCCGGAAGGAATTCAGTGGCACTCTATAAGTGCTGAAGAAAGTGGATAGGGAATGTCAAGCTCTCTGCAAAGATCAAAATTCATCCTTTGTTTCTAACTCCCCTGAGGCCCTAAGAGCATGGTCAGCAACAATACAGTATGATGAACTCATAAAAAAGTGCCCAACATTCCTCTCATTTCTTCAATATGCCACAGCAACCACGGAAATACCTAAAACTATAAATGCAGGTATAGTAACTGCATCTGGATTAATTCTGCATTGTAGAAGCCAGAAAGCTAATGCCTATGCCAGTATGATATCACTTATACTGAAAAAGGCTGGTGCTAAGAAAAATGCCTTTAATAGACTGAATACCCTACACCTTTCAACATGTTATAGGACTGCACTCAGACTTCATGAGAAACTTGGTATTGGATATGATCAGCAAGTCTTTATATGGCAAAATTCACTCAAAGAGCAGTATGAAATTGACTGCAGAGCACTCATGGAATTACTTCTGTGGAGGATAAATCTAGTCCCCCTTGGGATACAAATTAGTAGGAGACAACGTTGATTTCAAAGTGAGGGCACGTCATTAAACGAAGGAACACCAAAATATGGATCATCACATGTTTAACACCATGGCAGTGATGGACAGAATTCCTAATATTCACCCTTTGGGAGCTACCCCTTTCACTGCAGATATTGGTGCTGTGGAGTGCATAAAATTTTTACCTTCTGCAGATGATGAAAAAAGGCTGCATTATGAAGTTAGCCACCTCTGTGGGCAGATTCTTGTGAAATACTGCCCTCAACTGAGTTGGATGGGCCAGTACTTTCATAAGCATATTCCCCATGAGTACATGAAGTTCACAAGCAGAAAATCAAAGGTTGTTGGATTGGGTGTACTTGATGAAAATGAGGCTAGCACTGAAGGTATGACCAACATTATGCGACATCTACACACATATATACCAGGTCACAGAACTAGTAAATTAGTGCCCATTTGTTAATGGCGGTGATTTGTTAACTGCAGAACGACAGCAAAATGCCCAGGAACAAGACAGTGATGGAGCTTCACCTAGTGAAAGACTTGAAGGTCTCGTCCCAACTATCGAAGATATGCACACCTATGGGAATTTTCTTGGGGTATGCTATTTTTATTATACGTAGATATATAATATCTTAGTAATATCTTAGTCGGTGTCTCTCAACCATATTCATGTGACATGCGAAATCGAACCTCGAATTTAAGGCAACTAGAAATTGAATTGTAGTTTTCGCGATCCGCCGAACTAAAAATAACCCACCCGCAGGTAAAAAAAATCACTCGTAATCTTTTTTCCTTATAAACGGCTGACCCAATATATATCTATACAGATGTTTGGGACTGCCAGTCATATGATAATACCTAATTGATTCTTGCATCATGGACAATGTACTGAAAGACAAAGTTTTTAATCTTCATGGGGGGTCTCTCAATAAAGAGATGTTTTGAAATCGGCAAGGGTTCCTGATGGAAATGGCTGAACTGCCATAATCAATGCGACATAAAATTGAATCTTGGATTGAGTACTATATTATGAAAGCCAAAAAGCAAATTCTCAAGTCTTTTACTTAGACTGGCGAGCCAGTCTCTTTCATCAAAGGATTTTAAGTACACGTTTGATATATATATATATATATATATATATATATATATATATATATATATATATATATATATATATATATATATATATATATATATATAAAAATGATTTTTGGTAGTCTTAAGACTGGCTGGCAGTTGTTTTCATCTATCTAACTCGAGGCCACAGGCAGATATACTATGATCGGCTGCTATAGTAACATTTTTTTATGATATTTATCTATACTCATCAAATCAAATATCTTTTCAGGTAGTGTGGTCACACTTTTACAAAACAAACTCGTACAGTGATATTGGAACTCTTTATTCTGCCCGAGGCTTACTGGATGCTAAAAATGTCCCAGGTGAACCCATGAAAGACCTAAACGCCTGTGAAGAGTACATAGATGCCCTTGTAGTTTGTGCAACTCTGCATTATTTTGGAATGGAATCAGTCAACGAACAGCCCTAAATTAAATACCATCAAGTCACTGAACCTGGAATTGGATCCACAAAGTTACGCAATCACAGTCATAGGAGAAATAGTTAACAAGTTCATACATAAACAAACACCACACTTCGAAAAAAGCACCATTTCAGAAAAACATAAATGTAACACCTGTAACAGGAAGTACAATAAAAAATAACAAGCCTCCTATTTTAAAGCACATCAAAGAGAAGCACAAAACAGAACGAGTCAAGTCCCTGCCACCAAGTTCACAATGTGATCACAAATTCAATTACGTTACGAATGCGCTCAATATGGGAATGCTGGTGAGGAATTTTGTAGATGCGAGGAAACTAGGGGATGGCGACCATGTTTTCTATCTACATAAATTCCTCATGCTTCACTTCAAGCTTGGTGGTAGAATTAAGTACAGCTTTCAGGTGCTACATCATGTTGCTCAGGTAGAATGTTTGTTAACCCCATACCTGTCATTCCAACTTAGGTGGAACCGGTCTGTTAATAATAGGGGGCTGCCTGATAGCAACATAGAACTCGACCGGGAGCTCGAACACAGGAACAGATACTTCAAAGAAGATGTGAAGGCATTCAGAGGAAAAGTTACATCCAGGAGTATTGATCGAGTTAGTCAGGCAACTGAATCAATGCAAGCGGTTCTTGGAGCCTTTGACAAAAGTGTCGCAGTGAGAGCGCCCTCTGGCCGGCATGTGAGGGCAGCATTTAACAGGGATGTACTTGCACTAGTCAACAAGATCAAGGATGAAAATCTGTTTGTTTACACACCAGGAAGGCGTTTTCAGGAATTTCCACTTGTTGCCACTAGCCTCCTTGATGGCTTGGATCAGGACGCTCATATTGACTGGATGAGGGAGAGAGTTGCATACTTTAGCACTCTGAATATTTATCAGTCACTCCAAAAAAAACCATAATTAAGAAGTTCCTCCTAATAGTCCTCATCACTGCTGCTGGTAAGGAAGTCATCTTGCTGCACTCGCTCGGAAGTAACTTTATTGGCGACATCGCACTCTGATTCTGATGAACTTGTATCTGAGGTCAAATCACTCAGCTCATTATTATCAACAATGAGGTTGCCTTCATTTTTTTCATCTGAGATTTTGGTGGCATGCTTCATGATCAATTCCCATATTCTCTCCGCTGTGGAATATTCTAGAAGCCCATAACACCTCCACACCTGATCAGCATCTGTTATGTGCTCACTATCATGCACCACTCTATTGATTGTTGTAATAGACAAACCACAAATTAAATCTATATTGGAAAACAGAGGCATTGAATCAACTTCATGAAGTTTTATCAGCTCCATACGATAGTTTAACAGGTCTGTCTCCAGCATGTTTTTGTCTGTGTCAGTGAGTTTGTTCACTTGTTTTTTAACTTGTTTTGAATTATGCGAGGATTGTAAGGCTCGTAATTCAGCTTCAGCATGAGACATAAAGCTATTTTGTAGCCCTGAATTACATTCAGTGCATGTACACTTAGTATGACATACATCACAACAGAGATGTTTCACAGCATGAGATTGGGCTCCCTCAGAAAAGATGGAAAACAATAAAACTCTCCTACAACTATTCTCATTACGCACATAATCTTTGAGAGTCTACTACCAACCAGAGCATACTTATGTCTTACAAGTACTGCATGGCTCATTTTCCCATCTCTTCCAAAATGGCCACTTTCTTGGACATAATCATCTATTTGATCGGAAGGACCATAATGGATAACAGTGTACAGGTTATGCACATTATCACCCATTCCAAAAGCTATGGTGGCAAAAACTATCCGAACAATACCATTTCCTGTTGAGAAAGACTCTTGAACTGATGACTTTATCTCACTTCGAGTTTGACTATGGTACATTGCGAATAAACGATTGCGGTAACTATTTATTTCATACCCTGGTACATACTGCTCTTCTTTCAACTCATTTACAAATGTTCTAAATAGTTTTTGTACCTCAAGCCTACTCCTGCAAAATATCAGATATTTTTCACACTGTTCCCTATCCTTCTTCAGCTCATTGACTAGCCATGCAAATGAGACTGCCACATCTTTGGACGGAGTATTTACAACTGAATAACGAATATTATCTTTCACAGGTGAAGCCTCTAAGCATAAAGGGTCTAAAAGTTCAAGGGACTCTATTATAATTGATTTTGTAGAAAGTGTGGCGGTAGCTGTCATCGCACACACAGGAACTGAGGATGGCACAATAGATCTTATCTCAGCCAGTTTCCCATATGATTTCCGAAAAGCCTCTATATGTGATGAAGAAGAAACCCTAGAAGAAAAGATAAATCATCATGACATATCAAGCTTAAAATTAGCTGTTATTTATTTGGAAATGGTAAAATATGTATGTTAGTATGGTAACTTGATAATTTCCTTCAAATGACCTTGTATCAAATCTGGCGGTACCTACAATAGGCGAGCTATAAAAGCATTAAAGAGCTCTAACAACATTTTTCATTACATATCATCATCAATGCTTATTCATCTATATATAGGATGGTCCTTGGTGCAGGGCTGGATGAAAAGTCTGCTAAATTACTGCTAAATATCACTAAAACATTTTTTTTTTTGGGTGATTTGCTAAAAAATTCAATCTTCATAGGATTTTGATTCTTTGTTGCTTTTCTGTTACAACAACAATAGAAAATTGAGATTAAATACTTTGGTTCAGATAAAGGAAATTCAAAAATTCTTTTAATTTTACCCCCTACATTCACTCACAGCAAGTTTCAGATGCATTTCATACTAACGCAAGGCATTTGATAATCATAGACATCCATGTGAAATTTTTCATTGTATGTATTGAGTTCTTTCTATGAAAACTGCACTTTCCAAAAGCACATTCCTGAAATTTCTTGCTTATTCCATTTTTTACAGTAAAATGCCCCAAAATGTTTTTCTAAACTGAAGTGAAGTGACATTTCCTAAGACCTTGATCATTTTGTTAAACAAATTTCTATAAAGGTTAGAGTTTCTGTCATGAAAACTGAAACTTCCAGGAGCAAACCCCCCAAAACACATTTTTGATGGGTTTTTGTACACCAAAGCCTATCCTGTGTAGAGATGAAAGAGCATGGTGGACCGCTAGTAACAGAAAACACCATAAAAAGTTAAATTTTGCCATTGGCTGCATGCCTACTATGTTCTACTTCATAGGGTGGGACATATATATTTGAATATTTGTCCAGTCAGGTTTCTCAGAAGGAGTTTCAGGCCTGTCAGAATACTACGCATGATTAGAGTTAAACAGGGATATCTTATATTAACACGATCTCAATTGATATTTAGAATGCATTGTATAAACTATTTGTACCTGTACAACATGTTAACACTGTCACTTAGACAAGTGTTGCCTGGATCAGTACCACTTTTGGAAATAGCTCAGGAAATTAGTTGGAAATTATGAAATATTTGAAGGATCTCGAGTATATGGTTTGGTTTACATGAATACTTCTCATTGAAATGTTTTTCCAAAAAGATTAGGTCAAAAAGGTATCCCCAAGGGCATTTTCTGATTTTGCAGGCATGAAAGGGTTGAAATCTCTGATGATATTACAAGATAGCATAATAGAAGTGTTGATATTAAAAATATACTGATGTTAAAAACCTAACTAGTCTATGACTTATTATCTAACCCTGCAGGATATATTTCACTCATTTTACCTTACAGATTACTATATTTGAAGTTCAATTTTATAAGGCAATACACTTTTTGTTAGGGTAATATGAAGGCAGAAACAACCCCCTCTCCCCCTAAAAACTCAAAACTATTTCCAATTAGGCTTCCTTGTGTATGCTACTTTCCCTCATTCTGACTGAAATAATAGGGTTTTGAGCTCTAATTCATTCCATTTATAAGTATTCATTAAATACATAGTTACCATTTAGCAATCCAGTGGCTTTCATCCACAAATATAGCTTTCAACCGTTCCTGAAATGATTTCGCCAGCAGGAGATCACGCCCACCCTTCAAAATTGATTCAGGGCTCGCAAACACATATGCTGGCTTCTCAAGGAGTGTTCTGCTTATGATGTTCTTCTCTTTAGTATCCAAGTAGAGTGCCGGCAGGTTTCTGGTATTAAGGAATTTCACTTGTTCCTCCATTAGTGAAATAAGAGAGGAAATGATCAAAACACATGAAAGTGTTCCACACTTCGGCATTCTTTCCAGGTGACTTTCATTGTAAAGTTTCAAGTCGGTTATTAGTGGTAATAGTTGGAAAACAGCTGATTTCCCTATCCCTGTTTGCTGAGAAATGTATGTATCATTGCCTGCTAACAGATTCTTCACTGCCTCTAAGTGAAAGTCTTTTAGTTGAGAAAATCCTAATGCTTTCTTTGCAGCAAGAATCATATTATCTAAATCCATAGTGGAAATGATTAAGACAGCTATGTAGATATTCTCAGTCTGAACTGAATGCTAGAAATGAGCAGCCAGGCAAGGTTGATTGAACAGGACAATGGACACTGTGGGTGTCAAGTGGATTATTCACACCCCATTAGAAGTCTCGAGAGAGGAAGGTTGAGAGCATCATAAACCTCAGAACCAGGGTGGTAGGCCATTAAGACATGTCAGTTATGGAGATAGGGGCGGGCTCAATACATATGCTGGCTTCTGATTAGCCAGCATATGTTAGAGCCAGAGATAATGACTCCCAAGATTTCTAGGGAGTCTTTGTATGGTGGAGATAGGGAGTCTGAACATTTGTCACCAGGCTCTTTTTTCAAGTGAGCTTCTAGTATACTGCAGTGCCATCTATATCCACAATGGAAGACATTTAAAAAGGGCCTGGGAGGCAGGCTAGGGCTGTCCGAGTAGGCGAGCAGAATATATGCATTAATTAAGTCTAGCTTGGGAGCCTGTCATCGTAACCACTAGGTCATGACGGATACCGTGGTGCTATATGCTGCTGTTACAATAACCTAAGAATAAGCAAGCTGTTTCAAGCTGTCAATTTGAAGCAATTATGTGTGAAAGGAGTGTGATATATTGAATATTGCAATAAGCAAACCCAACGTCTAATGATAACTAGTATTCATATTCTGCCATATCTAACGTATTTCATTGCAATTGAATTAGCAAGACTAATCATTTCAGAGAAAGAACTCAAAGCTTGAATTCATAAGATCTTAATTATATGTACCAATTTACACACATTTGTAAATATTTGTAAAGTGTTTTGAAGGTTGTCCTAAAACCAAAATATCCTTTGCAGAATTGAACCCTCCTCTAACAAAGTATTGCTAGTGATTACCCCCTTGTGGTGTTAAAACAGTTAACACATTGTCCACCACAGACATTATAAGCCCAAGTATATAACATCATGTTTGTTCATTAATATAAACTATAATTATGAATTAAACTAGCAATATGTCGGGTGGAATAGATTTATATTTTTGAGAATATCATATTTTGGGGCACTTAGCTACTGTTTACCCTGTTAAGTACAATTATCCTTTATACAGCCTTTATCTCTAGTATCAATTTGTCTTGGCGTTACATATTTCACCCATTTAAGGGGTTGTTTTGCTTAGAAATTAACATAAAATGTATTTGTGTGATAACAATTATAGGGAATCTTCCTAATGCTTTACTTAAACGTATTCTCTCAATGAAGTATCAATAACAAAGGTGGCCCTTTAGATTCACAATTTACATAATGATTAAGGAAAGTTAGTAATGCAACATTTTGAGGCAATACTAAGGTCTACCAAATGTAGGATAGCAATAGCTTGTTATCTACATCTAGGTTAAACAAACATTATCATAGCAGTAATTTGATAGCAATCGATAAGATTTATGCAATCTTATGAAACTTTGAAAATGTAATGAACAAAGTTATAGTTTAGAGTTACTTTGAGTGGTAATAAGCCTTCAGAATCAGTGTGGACTCCTGGCCAATCATCTGCAAATCTAAAGATGCCCATTATCGCAGTTAGATAAAATGTATTTTTCTTAATGTAGTGTCAGCAATAAGGAACTGGTGACTGTCATTTTCTTTTTATCACCTGACCGTTTAGGTACCTGACCACTTCACTGTAGCATAAACTAACCTGTAAGTAAAGTAAGGCATCAGTTAAAGTTAACAAAGATGGTAGTGTCATGCAGAGATACGGTGCAATTCCAGACTTTGATCACAAAAGCTGGTGGCTGTCAATAGAGATATCATTGTTGTGTTTGCCTAAGCGAGTACAATCAATAGTGCCCGGGGGGGGGGGGGCACTTGGGTATTTAGGGGGGTGCATACGTTCGTTATCAAAATTTAAAAATACCCCTAAAGCACTGATTTCTGGCCAAAAAAGCACCCTTATTTTAATAAAACGCTGATTTTTTCCTCTAAATAAACACCCCTTCTTTTATCAAAACACTGACATTGGATGAACGGGAACACGTATTTTAACTTAAGATTTTATAATCCTCTGCTTGTTTAGCGGCAGCAAGTGGCGGCAGCAAACTCGGAAGCCCATATACTTCGAGAGTCACTCGGCATCAGAGCCGCGTATATTTCGTGGATTGTAAGGGGATTTTGACCCCCATACTTCGTAACTGGGTACAAAAAAGTACCCTTCTTTTACAAAATCGCGGACATGCGGAGGTCTTAAAAAAAGACCCCTTCTTCCGCGAAATACGTAACGAAGGTGCGGGCCCCCTCTGTACCTGAGTGCCCCCCCCCCCGGGCAATAGTGATTTCATAACTTGCTTCATTAATGAAACCATCCCATTTTAAACTTAAGCCAATTATCAGCCCATAACTAGTAAAACTATCATAACACCGATTTTTTAATAGTATTGGGCATTCATCTTTTAATCAGATGTTCTCATGGTTATGTTATTTATGATGAATATTTTAAGAGAATGACTGTTTCACTAAGTTAGGTTATAGTACTTGGTACTTAAATTCTTTTCTAAGTATATATATATATATATATATATATATATATATATATATATATATATATATATATATATATATATATATATATATATATATATATATATACTTGCTAACTGAACTTTCCCAGACACACAGCAGATGCTTTGAGTGGGTACCCTTGGCTTCCAGAATCAATTGAAAAAAAAAAGGTTGAGCCCCAAATTCAGTTATATATATATATATATATATATATATATATATATATATATATATATTCATATATATATATATATATATATATATATATATATATATATATATTAGATATATATATATATATATATATATATATATATATTTACATATATATATATTAGATATATATATATATATATATATATATATATTTACATATATATATATATATACATATATATATATATATATATATGTATATATATATATATATATATATATATATATATATATATATATATATATATATATATATATAAATATATATATATATATATATATATATATATATATATATATATATATATATATATATATATATATATATATATATATATATATATATATATAATGGCGCCATCTTGGAATGACAAGCAGACGACAGCGGCGACAAATTTTGGAAAAATACAGAGATTATAGATGGGTTTGCTGTGTGTCCTGTATATTGTCCGTTTTGTGAATAGTTTGTGATTTGTTAGGTGTCAGTTGTAGGAGCGGGAAGAGGATATTTGGGACGTTTAAAACGATTTTGGGTGCGAAGAGCATTAGCGTGGGTAGCGTTTTTGGCGGGAAACGAAATTAGGTAGAGAGTTTTGGGAAAAGTTTATTGTTTGATGGAATTTTGAGTGTTTGTGTGAGAGAAATGAGTAGGAGAAATAGTGGAGATGGTGGGTAGGGGGGAGAAGAGTTTTTGGTAGATGGTAGATGTAAACAATGAATTAGTGGGTATAGTTGGGGCCTTGACAGGGAAAAATGAAAAAGATAAATTTTACGTGTTGGGCTTGTGTCGAAGGAGAGAGGTGGGAGCGAGAAGCTTCAAACTAGGGAGGGGGAAAAAGGCAATGGAATGGGGGGAGAAAGAAGGAGAGAGAGAACAGGATCGAGATATGAGAATGGACTGAGAAGAGAGAGGGAGAGAAGTGGGAAAAAGAGTACAAAGGTTGGAAGAGAGTAGAAAAGGGGCAAAAGAGGGTGAAAGACAGTAAGCGGACAGGGAAAAATGAAAAAGATAAATTTTACGTGTTAGGCTTGTGTCGAAGGAGAGAGGTGGGAGCGAGAAGCTTCAAACTAGGGAGGGGGGAAAAAGGCAATGGATGGGGGGAGAAAGAAGGAGAGGGAGAACAGGATCGCGATATGAGAATGGACTGAGAGGAGAGAGGGAGAGAAGTTGGAAAGAGAGTAGAAAAGGGGGCAAAAGAGGGTGAAAGACAGTAAGCGGACAGAGCTGAAGAATTTCCAGGGAAGAAGGGGAGAGTAGAAGTAGAGAAGGGGGAGAATGATAAGGACCAACGGGGAGGGAGGAGAGAAAGAAAGAGAAGCAACGGAGGAGGATGGAGAAGGGGGGAAAGAGGCAGAAGATGGAGATAAAAGTGACGGAAGCATGGGGGGAAAGAGAGAGGTGAGGATGATAGGAGGAAAGAGGATGGAACATTGAAGGATGATTAAGAGGGAAAAGGGGAGCGAAAACGGGGGTAGAAGCTTGAAGGAAAGAGGAGAGGGAGAAAGAGAAGCAACGGAGGAGGATGGAGAAGGGGGAAAGAGGCAGAAGATGGAGATAAAAGTGACGGAAGCATGGGGGGAAAGAGAGAGGTGAGGTTGATAGAAGGAAAGAGGATTGAACATCTGGAGGATGATAAGAGGGAAAAGGGGAGCGAAAACGGGGGGAGAAGCTTGAAGGAAAGAGGGTAGGAGAAGAAAATGTTGAAGAGAGAAGGGGAGAAGTGATAGGGGTGTGCTTGTGTACATATATATGTTGTTTTTTTTCACCTTTATCTAACACAGTTGATGTTGGATAAGACTAAATGGCTAAGGGGAAGGTAGTCACTGGTGTAAGTGAGGGGCGCTGGAACAGGTAGGCACGGAGGATACAGGAGGGGAGATGAGGTAGTGGTGTGTACACTGCTCTTTTGATTGTTTGTTTATTGAAATAATGAATTAACACAGTTTGTATGTGGGGTTTGATGTTTGTTGAGGGGTTCTTTTCTGTGGGGTTTGAATATATGTGTAGGACAGAAAAACAAGGAAGAAACAGACCAGAGACTCGATAGGGTATATGTATAGGACAGGAGGACAGGGGAGGGTACGGACCGGATGCAGGATGCATGACATAAGTACGGGGGGAGAGGGAACAGAGACTGAGACAAGGCCCGGGGGTGGCGAGTGGCCTGGGTGGTAGAGGGTGATCTCCGTAGGTCCTCCTTTGGGAGTTGACCCCGTGGGAACAACGCGGTTACGGATCTCAAACAACAACAACAACAACAACAATATATATATACTTGCTATCGGAACTAACCCAGACACACAGCAAATGCTTTGAGTGGGTACCCTTGGCTTCCAGAATCAATTGGAAAAAAAGGTTGAGCCCCAAATTCAGTTCTCTGTGCAGGGCTACAGCTATCCCAGGTTTCCACATCAAACCCTTATGTTACTACTATTACTACTACTATTACTACTACATGTGTATTACTACTACTACTACTACTACTACAACTATTACTAATATATATATATATATATATATATATATATATATATATATATATATATATATATATATATATATATATATATATATAAATATATATATATATATATATATAGAGAGAGAGAGAGAGAGATGTAATCGACAATCCAATATCCTGTTATCATTGCAATATTTTGCCAATAGCGTCAGTGATTTATGCTGCAAAGATTCAGCTTTTCAAAGGTCATATACCTACGCATATGCTGACCTTTTGATCGTAAAATTGTGAATGTCACCGAGTAATCCTCTATAGAAAGCTATAAGTCATGTCTTTGCATCAAACTCACAGCTGTCAATGATAGACTCCTTAACCATCAGTCTTGATATGATGAACTTTTGGTGTTTTTTTCCAGCGGTTCATGTATATGTATATATACATATGTATACATACATATGTATATACACACACACATATATATATATATATATATATATATATATATATATATATATATATATATATATATATATATATATATATATATATATATAAATATATATATATATATATATATATATATATATATATATATATATATATATAAACACATATTTATATGTAGATACGCACACACACGTATATATATATATATATATATATATATATATATATATATATATATATATATATATATATATATATATATATATATATATATGTATATATATATATATTTATTATATATATATATATATATATATATATATATATATATATATATATATATATATATATATATATATACATTTATATATATATATATATATATATATATATATATATATATATATATATATATAGAGAGAGAGAGAGAGAGAGAGAGAGAGAGAGAGAGAGAGAGAGAGAGAGAGATGTATGGGTATGGATGCATGGATGACCTCACAACTCAAAGTAGCTTTTATTCGCAAGCTACGTGGGTCATCATGAGCTTGGTTTATTTCATGTTGTCCCTGGGTGTTTAATTGAATCAGACTTCAAGTCAGTGATGGTGCATAGTATAACAGTCACTGACGGAAGGTCTTCATACTTTATTATCTGAAATACATATTGGAAGTTTCACAGACATTGGATTATATTCACAGATTCCTATATATCCTTTTGATAAAAGGTCATGTTACAGGTATATTACAAAAAGATACTAAGGGAGTATCGACAATATATAGGCTGCTGCTGAGTAAGAATAACTCAATAATTGAAAAGGCTGGAGGCTGGTAACAATTGGAATGAAGAAGTTGGTCACATGTCTGAAACTTTCGACTTCAGAAAGTCATTTTTCAGAATTAATATGTTTGATGACATTTACTTAAGATACATACAATTCAGAACTCTACATCGTCGCTTCTTTACCAACAATATCCTTTATAAAATGAGAATTGAAGACTCTCCACTGTGATTTTTGTCACAAAGAAGAAGATTCCAACGAACATATGTTGATTGAATGTGAAAATGTCAAAACTCTTTGGCATGAAGTGGAAAATTGGATTTCTGAGATTGGAGTCATTGAATATCTCAATAATGAAAATATTATTATCTTGGGTGAACTCCAAAGAGCACACTGGTTGAATGCAATTATCTCAATAACCAAGAAAACAATATTTAATGCCAAAACAAATTCGACTTGTCCTAGGTTTGAATGTGTAAAAAGTTAGGTGAAATGCCTTTACAGTTATGAGAGACATAAATATACACTGGTTGAGAGAGAAGACAAATTTGAAAAAAGGTGGGGTATGCTGCTTGACTAGTATAACAACAATCAATATATCAATACTACATGTGTATTTCTTACTACTGATCTACATTGTCATTGTCATAATGGATAGAAATATATTCCCTTGTACACACTTATACAATTTGTGAAATTTTAGGATGTTGACATAGCCGTGATTGCCCGGCACGCAGGAAAATAAAAAAGTTCTGAAAATTAAAAAAATGTTACAGGTGGCACCACCATCCACCAAGGGGTACTTCTTGACTATCTTCATTAAATACCTTTCAAGAATAATATTCAATGTCAATGAAACAAGGAATTGATATAGATGTGACCATTTACAATGTGCGTGATTCATAGTCAACTTCAATGTGTACCTACACATATCTCTGTACAAGTAGTTAGGGGATCAAAAAGGGGGGCTAAGAAACATTTCTATGGCACATTCAGTAAAAAGTACTGAATGGCAGCAACAACCTTGCTTTCTGTTTATGTATTCTCTAGAAAATATCATAACTTCTAAATATTCTTTACATAAATTAACGTTTTTAGCCAATTATTTAGATTTATTTTTATTTGGGGCACTTATTCTTTGCCAATTTAGGGTACTGCTGCCATATATCATGTTATATATTCTAATTGAAGTTAGTTTGATTGATAAAAGACCTTAACATCATAATTCCAAACTATATCGCCACTCTAAACTCAGGTTTTATAGGC
The DNA here is from genome assembly GCA_963942565.1 of Maea johnstoni. NCBI lineage: Eukaryota > Metazoa > Annelida > Polychaeta > Spionida > Magelonidae > Maea > Maea johnstoni. Next base: position 1,780,472 of record OZ012698.1, read on the forward strand.
CATATGTGATTGGAAGGTAAGCCAAGGTGTAGGTGGCGCCACCTGCCACCAGGGGGCACTGGTGCGACGCCTCCATATCTGAAAATGTTCAGTTTAGTTATATGTACCACCATACCAAATTTGACGCTCTAATACAAAGTGCACGATATGACCAGAACACGTCTCAAATCCGCCTGACTACTAGTACCTAACTCGTAAAGTTGTCCACGGTTTCCTGTAACAAGACTGGAGATTGCTCGCATGACTGCCCCCTTTTGCATGCACCCTGGAGATCTGAAATGACAAGATTATTCTTCCACCATCCCTCTAATTGTTTTCATAATAATGTTTCCATAGCTTTATCAAAAACAGGCCCTGCAAGGGGTGCACCTTAATGCTGGTCTCCCACATACAAATTTTAAGGTGCTACAAGGTGCGAATTAAAAAGTCGCAGTTATTTGTGTGTTGTCGTGATTTATCGTGGTTGTTCGCAGTGAGTCTTAGGTTTTCGTAGGCAATGCTGCGAATTTAAAAAAAAGTTTTACATGTAAAACTTTTGGGTGCGACAAAAATACTGTCGTAAGGAAGTCATATTTTGTTGTACATTGTCGTACATTGTCGAACATCGTTGTACATTGTTGTACATCTTCTCGTAATATGTTGTACATTGTCGTATGTAATCGTACATTCACGTACATTTGCGTACACTCGTTTAATGTACGACAAAGTGTCACTATATACATGACCCACTTCAGAATGAAAAAAATAGGCTATAGGCCAAAATTTAATCTACAAAGCCACGAATTGACAGTGATTTCACTATACATCGTAGTGTACTTACGAATTTTGCCATTTTTAGTTTGAAAATATTCGTTATTAATCGAATATTGTCGTAAGCAGACGTACAACTGGCGTATATATGCGTATGTATGACGATTTAAAAAATTTTCGCCCTTAGCCTACCCACTAATAACAATAACAAACACTTTGTGACTGCATTTGAAGGGGCATGCAAAAATATCATTGAGCTGCGCGAGCATTTAAAGCTTTGCTTTCTCGTCATATTAACCTATACAACACCAGGTTTTTACAATATATCTTTTCTTTGTAAACTGCGGTGTTTGTTTTATGGTATATAGGTATTCATTCATGAAGTCTTCCTATTTTCAGGTTAGCCGTCACCAAGTGGATAAACTGACTCGCAGCACTATGCACAGACATTGATACGACGCCATCTTGCTTGGACCGGATGTTCGGTTGAGTTGTCTGTCGGCAGAGGGCGCCACCGTACTGACGTCAGAGACGGTGAAATATCATTGCGACCATCCCGGGATAGGACTACCTAGTTACCATCTACCCTTACTTTCGGCACGGGGTCATAATGATCTGCAGGATGTTCATGCGCATGTTTGGACGCTCAAAGAGGAGGAAGTTTTTTCTCCTTATAGCTTTCTTCGCCGTGACAACAATGTACTTCACCCTGTTCAGTACAAAACACGGAATGAGAGTCGACCGAAACTTTTTCCGACGAGCACTCGGAGAAGCCGACAGAGCAAATCACTGGGATCTCTACAATTTAAATAACTTCAAAGTTCAAACCTGCGTCCACCCAAACCTTGACCCCTATCACCCGTCGGTCAAAGGTTTTTTTCACGATGTGCCCAACGTGAAATGTTCGGTTAAGGAAAATTGGGTGTACGTTGATAACGGAACAATACGTATCTCAGAAACTGCCAAAACGCACCATAACATAACATGCGAGTACATTTCTTTAATTAGAGGAACGGATGATTTTAGTGTGTTAGAAAAGACACATATCGAACTTATGAAGGATAATACCCCGCTCGTGACAGACTTCTTTAAGGTTCGGTGTAATGCCACGGATGGGAATTTCTACAGCAATGTTCATTCAGGCATTGCCTATAACAAGGACCTCCACCAACGTCACACAAACGTCCCTCTCCCCAAGGACTCATTAGGACTCAACGTCCTCATGTTTGGCTTCGATTCCGTATCGCGGATGACGTGGTTGCGAAAACTTCGGAAGACCCAGGATTACTTTGTGAATGTCCTAAAGGGGGAGATGCTTAAGGGGTATAACATCGTGGGGGACGGTACCCCTCAAGCCTTGCTGCCCATACTGACCGGAATGACCGAACCGGAACTTCCGGAAGCACGGCGTGGTAAGGCCGATGCCAAGCCGGTCGACGGGCACCCGTGGATCTGGAATGATTTCAAAAAGGCCGGGTACGTGACCCAATGGGTTGAAGACATGGCCAATATTGGTACTTTCCATTATCGAATGCTGGGGTTCAAAAACCAACCCACTGACCACAACATGCGCGTGTTCTACTTGGAGGCGGAGAAGCTCTACCGGAAGAACCCGGATTACTGTCTGGGCTCAATGCCCAGGCATAGGAACCTAATGAATTGGGTCAGAGACTTTTATCATATGTATCCAAATCAACCCAAATTTTCGTTTGGTTTTCACTCCGAGTTCAGCCATGGAGATGGCAACAATCTTCAAAAAGCTGACGATGATCTCTACGAAATGCTCCACTCTCTCGGAACTGGCGGCCATCTTAATAATACTGTCCTCATTCTCATGAGCGATCATGGTGCGCGCTTCCATCAGGTCCGAACGACTGTCCAGGGGAAGTTGGAAGAGCGCATGCCCTATTTTGCCTTCCGGTTCCCGCCCTGGTTTAAAACCAAGTACCCGCAGTTGTATAAAAACTTCAATACGAATACCCAACGTCTAGTGACACCGTTTGACATTCATGAAACCTTCAAGGATATCATTCAATTTTCGGGTACGAAAGAAGCAGATGTAAAAAATAGAGGCATAAGTCTCTTCAGAGAAATTCCCATATCTCGCTCATGCGCACACGCGGGCGTCGAGCCCCACTGGTGCGCATGTCTGAGCTGGGTCAAAGTTCAACACGGTGATAGCAAAGCCCAGCGGGCCATACAAGCTCTCGTGGGCAGCATCAATAACATCACCGGTTCCTTCAGAAATAATTGTGAGGAACTTAGACTCTCACACATCACACGCGTGGTGAAGTACGGACAAAATACACAAGTGCTTCGCTTCAAGTCGAGCGCCGACAACGACGGTCGAGTGGCCGACCTCTCAGATAGTATGAAGGCCACGGAAGATCTCTACCAGGTTACTATCAGCACCGCACCTGGCAACGGCCACTTCGAGGCCACCGTTCGATTTCTGATCGCGGAAGATCGATTTGTTGTGAACGATAAGGAGATCAGTAGGATCAATAAATATGGGAACGCCCCTCACTGCGTGGCCAAAAACTACCCTCACTTGAGGGCCTACTGCTATTGCACTACTCAGTAAGAGTAGATATGATAGGGCTGTTCCGTTTGACAGTGTTGGGGGAGGGGGGTAGAATGGAAGGTTTTTTGAAAGGGGGGAGGGACCGAATTCTGAGTTGATTTATCCCATTAGATTACATATGATTTCTGGCAGGTGGGGGTGTCGAATTTTGAATTATCTTCCGTTTCTGCCCCCCACCTCCCCCCACCACACTTAAATGGAACGGCCCTTAGATGAATAAAACATTGGATATGTATCGAGAGACCAATTACTTTAGGCGGTATAGTGAAGGCCTGGCTTTGCCATGGGTCTCGTATCTGGCCTAAGTGTGACGTCACTATGAAAGAGACCAATGAGGGCTGTCGTATCGTTTATATTACAAAGATACTTACGCGCCAGCATGTGCAGAACGCGACTTTTGGCTATTCGCCGCAGCCAGCCTGTTCAGGTTGACCGGCTAGTTCCATATCCAATTGTTTTATTCATCTAAGGTATTGTAGACAGGAAGTAAACAACTGAACACGTGGATTATCATATCAGCAGCTACCTTAATGCGAATGACTTAGTGCCACCAACAGCCAGTTTAGAGGCTATCAACAGGCTAAAATAGCCGCCCCCAGTGCCTCTATTTTGTGTCTGTTAGGAGGTGTTTAAACAGCAATATACTTCTTGTATGAAGGTAGGCACTGGCGGGAACTTGGATTTTAGCAGGGAATACCATAAGAAACTATTTGGGCCTCTGTTTTATCCATGGTGGATTGTCCTATAAACAGAAAAACTTACGCTTGAAGTATTATTCAATGAAGTATTAAGAAAAGAGATGAGGACACTATGTCAAAAAATTGAAATTTGTGTTAAAACTTGGAAATGATTGTTTTCACGATTGGAAAAGTATTCAAAACAGTTACAACAACATCTGGAGCAAACTACTGAATAGCTGGAGTGAAAGGATGAAACATTGAACTAAACCACTAACAGCTGAAGTTAGATACAATCAGCTGAAATAAATAATGAAGAGTCTGTTGGAGTCCGGGACACGTATCATCAACTTAAGGAATATATATATATATATATATATATATATATATATATATATATATATATATATTATATATATATATATATATATATATATATATATATATATATATATATATATATATATATATATAGATATATATATATATATAAATATATATATATATATATATATATATATATATATATATATATATATATATATATATATATATATGTATGTATATATATAAATATATATATATATATATATATATATATATATATATATATATATATATATATATATATATATATATATATATATATACTAGCTAGCCCCCCATGCACAGCATGGGTTAAGATAAATGATGTTCCTTGCACCCACATTCATATTTCATGCCTCACAGTGTAGCATTCTTCTATAAATACATGGCACCATCAGGACCCATGAGACCATATTTTTGAATAATATAGGCTTGAAACGGTGAGTTTACTTTAAAGGAATACTAAACGATGCGACAGGTCGACAAATTGACTCAAAAAAGAATAAGTCTTATAAACAATAAATAATCTTCTGCGAAGTATATGATTTCCCTCCCCCCCCCCCCCCCCCCCGCCCCTGTATAATATGGAAACGTCAAAAAATTTAAAGTGAGTGATGAGGACAAAGAAGAAGAAAAAATGAGGGTGTGGGCTAAAAAAGGCTCTGGCATCTAAAAATACGAATTTATATACTTATATTTGCTAAGTTTCTTGAAATATTAATCATCTGCTCAGTCAGCTGAGAATATACATCGAAACCAAAAGAGATTGTTGATGCATAGAAACTCCATGTGTGAACATAGTTCAATGATGCTGGGAACTGTATAGGTATCACCACCTTCAATCACCATAGTTGCAGTTGAAGAATTCTGACAATAGATGGCACTACTAATGTGTCTGCAGACAGTTGTCAAGTTGAAGATTTCTGACAATAGATGGCGCCATCAATGTGGCTGCAGACGGTTGCCAATGGTGATACTTTTTTCCAAAACAAAAGTTAATGCACCAATTTGTAAAATCAAAAAACCTGGCCAATCATTAGACCATGATGAAGCATAAGAGGGTGGTAGCAGAACTCGACAGTTGTCAGGATTTCTAGAATCCGTGACCAAAGGTCCCAGAAACTGAGTATTAATATTTATATATATATATATATATATATATATATATATATATATATATATATATATATATATATATATATATATATATATATATATATATATATATATATTTTTAGATGACCTCCTACTACAGGAGGCCATCTTAAGTTATCCTTTTCCGTATTGCCACTTTCTTGTCAGCCACTAGTTCTTCCATAGTTTGGCTTTTTTTCAAATTTCTTTTGTAAAGTTGTGTTCTTGGTACATTGGTTGCGAACAAGTTTTACTTAGATTTTTGTCAATTCGTTTATAAACATGATTTTTCGCCATTTCTGTTGTTAATTGATTCTCTATTATGTAAGGGGGCCAAACGTCAAAATCATACTTTTGATAGTTTTTTTCGTTACAAGTCGTCACCCATGCTTATTCATCTCTACAAAGGATGGGTTTTGGTGTAGGGGATTATGACAAGTCTGATTTTGCTGCATAATAGTATTTTGGGGCATTTTATGCGAAAATGGCCATAAATGTGTGTTTTTTCGGATTGGCGTCTAGAAAATTTATTTTTCATAGCAGAAACTCAAGACTTGCTAGATATATGTTGAACAAGATGTGCAGAGCATTAAAACATTTTGATTTACTCTGACTCTCACCGGCCCCCTGGAGTGAGTGATTTTGGGGCAAAAGTCACATAAATTGAGTGATTTTTGTTATTTCCCACAACTTTAATGTTATCCTGTGGACTATTCCAATCTCTCAACTAAAAGGTTTTAGAAAACTGCCCAAGAAGGTGTAGATTTATAAAGTGAGTCATGTTTGAATATTTTTATGGCATGCTACATTTTGGGGCATTTTACAGAAAAATGGCATAAAACAAGTGATTTTAGGAAAGTGCAACTTTCTTGGTTGGAACTCAAAACTTGCCACAAATGATTTCATAAGAAAGTCTATGATTATCAAATGTTTTGTGTTTGTATGAAATATATCTGACCCCTGCTGTGAGCTATTTTGGGGTAAAAACCTATAAAATAGTGGGACTTTTGTAAGTTCTGATATCTTATACCAATATTCTAGCCTGACATTCTTGTTACATAAAAGTAACCAAAAATTAATAGGCAGATAAGGGAAATTAGTTATATTTGCCAACCTATGACATGATAGATTTTTGGGTAATTTACAAAAGCCAATCACCAAAAAGGATGCGATTTGGGGAATTTGCTTTTGGAAAACGCAGCTTCCAATGTAGATGTATAGAACTTGCCACAGATGCTTTTTCATCAGAAATTACTTAAATCTAGCTTGATGCCTGCAAACCATATTACTTCTTTAGCTCCAGTTTAATGTATTTATTTAAAATACCTACACATATTTGCAAACTCACAGAGAACAAGAACTCTAGTCTCAGGTAAAATATTTTAATTTCAGGATAACTGTACATTTTGCTCTAGGCAACTCATGAAAACCCTCACCCTACCAATAGAGCAACAGCATAGGGGGCAACAAATGTAATTTGGTTTAAGGACGTTGTAATGTGCAGAAATCTATTATTTTGATCCCACAATATTTTCAAATAACTATAACAATCATTTATAAACATATGTATCAACTTAATGAGGAATTTTCTCATTGAAAATGTGTAGTATATGGCTCTAGCTGACAGTCCTTGAAATGCCATTGATCTTTAGCCAACATAATGTCATAAATCTACCTGCCAGCAGCAGAGCGTATACTAATCAGCCTTAGTGTTTGGTATTACCTTGTGGCCATGGTTACCCAGCAAACACAAAATATTTTCAAAATATTTTTAAAAGGACTGAAAAAAAATTGTTAGAAACATTCACAATAAACATAAATAAAACATTAGCAAAATGTTCAATAACCATAGGGAAAACATTAGTGAAATAATGAATGTAAATAATGTTATGCAATAAAAATATGATATTAGTAAAACATTTACGAGAATAAAGGAATATTTTCTTACAATATTAACCAATATTTTTTTCATAATAATGTCTGATAACATTATATTATCTTTTATCAACATTTTTAGTTAATGTTTAATGTCTGCGTATTACAAATGTTGTTTTTAACATTTATTGAATGTTTTATTAACATACTTTAAAATGTTTCTAAAACGTCTGAAAAAGTATAGATAAAATGTCAATTTATACATTAATGAAACGTTGAACAATTTTTTTCCAAAATATGTTTGAATATATCAAACATAATTTTTTTAACATTTAAAATAAATCTTTTAAAGCTGCCTAATACAGGAATATTTTCTCACAATATTAACCAATATTTTTTTCATAATAATGTTTGATAACATTATATTATCTTTTATCAACATTTATAGTTAATGTTTTACATCTGCGTATTACAAATGTTGTTTTTAACATTAATTGAATGTTTTATTAACATTCTTTAAAATGTTTCTAAAACGTCTGAAAAATTATAAACAAAATGTCAATATTTACACTGATAAAATGTTAAACAATATTTTTCCAAAATATGTTTGATAATATTTAACTATAATTTTTCTAACATTTAAAAACAAATGTTTTAAAGCTGTCTATTACAAATGTTTCTTTAAATATTAATTAAGTATTGTATCTACAAAGTTACAAAATATTTCTGAACAAATTTGAAATCAAATATCTAAATATATATTTAGAAAATAATAACCAATAATTTTCTGCGATAATGTATGATAACATTATCCTATCTTTTATTATCATTTTAAATAAATGTTATACATCTGCATGTAACAAATGTTTTTTTAAACATTGGTTTGATATCAAGAACACATCCTGTGAAATATTTGTGAAACATCTGAACTAAGCTGTAAAGAAATGTTAAAAATGACATAAACAAAATGTTGAATAAATGTTTTGAAATGTTTTTGCCAAATTGTTCGTTCAACATTACTATAGAACAGTCCTTTAATAATTCGAAAACATTATAAAAATACCAATTTTAACACAAAAACCTTATGAAATATTTCAGAAATATTATTTATGAATGCCCTATGATATTCCCACATAATAATGTCAAAATGCAAAAACAATAGCTACAATTCAACATTATTATCTTAATATTAAATAACGTTAATATACAATCCTACAATTGTTAGCAATTTCTCTGAAAAAGCAATATTTTATGCTATAATTAGATAAATATGATCGATAAACATGAAATATTGATTTGAAAATTTAGGAAAAAATAGTTTCCAAATAAATATATCATTACTGGCATTGATTTAAAATTTTTGGTTTCTTAAAAAGCATGACATATCAATATGTGTCATTCCGAAAGGCATTGATTAGGGCTGACAAAAATATTATAAGTAGCCTTCTCTTCTATCTTGAAAACATGATTTGTACAGTAAACTTTTTAAAGTAAGACTGAGCAAGAAATCCCTAAAATGGTGATTTCAAAAGTGTGTTAGTTATGGGCGATTGGTAAGTACATTTTCTTCTCTAAAGAATTTAAAACTCAACTATCTGGGAAGATAAATATTTCAAAAATATTGAAATAATGTTGAGTAAAATGTTACAAAAAATGTTGGCATAATATTCCAAGGCCAGCAATTTCAATGGGGATGAATATCTCCAACAACAATGTCAAAATGTTTCTTAGAAATAGTTTATGAATAATTTAAGCAACATTGTATAAATATGTATTTAAAATATTGTGAAAATAATAATTTAAATGTTATAAGAAATGTTTTGGTAATAATTTTCAGGCCAAACGTTTTAATATTAATAAATATTTTTCAGAAACATTTGATGAATAATTTTTGCAATATTGTGTTAATGTATCTTGGAAATGTTTTAAAAATAATAATGCAAATATTATAAGAAACATTATGGTAATAATTTTCAGGCCAAACGTTTTAATATTAATAAACATTTTCAGTAATATTTCACAGATATTGGGTTAAATATTTTGTAGACATAGCACAACTGTTTTGTGTTTGCTATACCCAGATGTTTCATAGTTTAGATTACAACGCAGAAACACAGGAAACGCTTGAAAAAATCGACGCTTGCCAAAATGACATCGATGCTCTGAACAAAATATAGATCACCGATGAGCAAAGACTCTATTATCCCCCCCCCCCCCCCCCCCAGAGGTCATCTAAAAAACGCAGCTGCGTCTCTCTTGTTTTATATATATATATATATATATATATATATATATATATATATATATATATATATATATATATATATGTATATATATATATGTATATATATATATATATATCAACTTGTGGAGTTTCGCACTTGTACATAAGCAGCATATAATCGGATTCCAGTAGGAGTATATGTTATCACAGGTTGCTTTTTATAGAAATAATTGGTATAAAAGTTGCAAATGGTATTTGTATGTTTAAGCTTTTATCCCCACATCTTTTTATCATTAGTCATTTGAGATTACTCTCTGCTGTTAGACGTCAGGTCAGTTTTCAAGTTGAACTGTGTGAATTTTTCAGTGAGTCAGTATATACAACAATTCTGAGGTCATGTAAGTATATTGTTTATTGTTCATCATCTGAAAGTGATACACTTCAAGAATAGGATGCTGTCCTCCTTTTTCTTTTGGTGATCCCATGAGGGGAAAATCTTGTGTATTGCCATCAGCCTGCCCAGCCCCTAGCAGCCCCTGGTAGCACCCATGTACTTCAATTGCTGTCAGCTGTAAATCAAATCTCACACCTACATTATGGCATTACTGATGAATGAAAAAATTATTGTTATAACTGCTAACTCACAACTCAATATTTATTCGATTCCATAATTGGCTAGTATTGCCTTTAGTATTTAATCCTTATGCTGCTGGTGGCTAATTCAGTTAATACATAATGATGCAAAAACCATGGAAAATGACTGACACCCTGGCACAGGGGTACTCATCTGAGAACTCAGCGAGAGCTATTTAATGAATACCAACATGACAGGGTTTAGATGGTTTTGCAAAATCTTTCTGTCCTTGTGCATTAGATCAAAGTATCCTCAGCATTGGAAGGGTAAATTTTACATTTACATTTTATTCTAAAACTGGACTGTAGAATAAAAGTTATTACCAAATATTTTATATGGAAAATAAACAATGCATGTGTAATGCCCTGTTACATACATTATATTATTAATTATCTTGTAGGTTACTTCGAAGTTGAACATTGTATTGCTGTAATCAGTATAGTATAGTATAGTTTATTGACGGTATCGTAAGATACAAAAGTATACAAATACTAAGAAAAATATATAACACAGGAAAAAAGTGCGAATTAAAGATGAACATGTAACAAAAAGTAATTAATAAGACTAGAAACAATTAAACATAAAAAGGGTTATACATGGGGAACTGGAGAATACTGTGTACTACGCATTTAAGTTGGGTAGATTACCATTTGTTCTAAAAGAACGACCGTCCACAAGAGGATAGAAAGAAACTATCCTATCCCTGTTCGCTGACTGATAATTTTCTGATAAATGCCGTAGACAGTCTTCCCAGTGATTTCCCATATTGAATAGCACTGCTCTGCACTGAGATTGGGTAGCGAGCAGCCAAGGATGACTGCCACAATATTGTCACAACCCTTTGCGTATTCCCATGATCCATCATCTATCTTGCCAAGTTCGTCATACATGTTAACCATTTCTATGCTATTGAAAGGACACTGCATGATGATGTGCCATGGGGACTCCACGGCGCCCAGGTCACAATTTGTACAAAATTGCTGTGAGTCGTGGCAACCTTTAAGGGAAAAGTCATCTGATTTCAACATACTGGAGCTACACACGATTTTAACCAACACTTCGCACATCCGCCGGAGGTGGGGTTTCACGTCTGATAGTGACCACCAAGAAATGTAGTGCCAAGCACCACAAACCATTCTAAAAATAGATTTTTCATTTATGATACCATTTCTGGCCCAAAGATTATCTTGTAGGTTACTTCGAAGTTGAACATTGTATTGCTGTAGTCAGTGGTATTAAACATGCAGGGATTTGTTTTCATGCGAGATGATATTTTGAAGAATGAACAATTGGAGCTGTAAGACTCATGGACAAGAAATACAAATAAGCCTATATATACATTCCACAGGGTTATTTCAATTTCATACATGCTTTTTGAAAGGACATTCTGTCTTAATATATTTCATACATATTTCATACACAATCATGCTGTTTTATTCATTTTTGAGGAATGAGCATTTAATATAGTAATTGATGGTTCTTTTCCCTTGTATGGATCATGTGCTTAGGTATCACTGCAAATCCTTGAAATCACTACTTGGCATAACATAGATCAGAAAAAGAAGTTCAGAACATGAGTAACTCTTTGCAGTCAAATATTCTATAATAGGTGTTTAATACTCAATAGTGCCAGCCACATGAACTGTCAGTAATTTGGGACACTTTTTAAAAATGACCATTTTCATGGGTTGAGGGTGGCACATGTTTTCTGAAAATACAGACAAAGCAGAGTAATATTGGTACAGACTTCCCTTACTGACTACCAACAATACATATTCTGGCCCAAAGTATTATGGTGGTCTAAATTGCCAATAATTTATGGTAGTCAAAACTCATATAAATGCTGACATGCATTGCTGTCCACCATTTGATGTATCATTCCCTGAGTCTTCCCATCAAGAATATGTTGTGGCCATGCAAAGTAACATGTCATTGACATAATAAACAATAATAATAATAATAATAATAACAATAATGATAATAATAATAATAATAATAATAATAATAATAATAACAATAATAATAATAAAAATAATAATAATGATAATAATAAAAATATTGAGATGTAAGACAGCTCAGTATATAGAATAGTTTGTGCTTACAAATTATAACCTGTGTTTTGAACACTAAATAAGATTATTGATAGGACTTACTGCAAAGGAATGGTCAAAAAAATTGCTAATATGCTAAATTTACAAAAAGCATTCCAAAGACATACAATATAAATTACTGTAATTGTTAATGCACATTAAGATATTATAAGTGCACATTACCATATAGCATGTTTAAGTTTTGACAAATCCATCTTTTCAACCTTAAACATGTCAGGGGACAAATTGTATTCCCTTTAGATTTCATGCTACTTAATTGGCAAAACAATACATATAGAGTATACAAGAGCAAACATGAGATATACCTATATTCACCCCTCATGAATGTTGTTACAAACATGTATATGACCATGAATGTTTAACACTGTTATTTAATGGCCATATATCTGACGTATTAAGGAAAAGGACATGAAATGTGAGTGACAACACAGATATTTTCAAATTTGATGTTTCACTTCAAATTCCTCAATAAGTAATGTCATATGCTAAGAAGAAACAGGACAATAGATTGCATCATCTTGTACTATATTACTGTATTTAAGCATAGCAAGAATGTTTATTAAAATTCATTGTCAATAAAGGGACTCATTGAAACGCCAATAATACCAGACCAGAAATAGGACTTGTCAGCATCTAAAATATTCATTCAGGTTGTAAATAAGGGTCTGTAGAAATATAACAATGCCTTACCTTATAATCATTATCCCTCCCATCACACCGCAATACAACTAACACAACCAGAAGCCCCAAT
>OZ012698.1:1798777-1811277 GCA_963942565.1 Maea johnstoni
TGACACCTTCCTTGAATATTTGGCGCAGCAGATAGTATTTTCTTTTGCAACCAAAACATGAAAACTAGAGAAATGACTTATAGATCCCTAGAGTACTAACTAGGATTATGCGGTTAATGGTAATGGCTATTCTGGCAGAAACAAGAGGGGGGGGGGGGGTAGGAATGAACCTAGTTTATACTCCCACGCAATGATTTATTTCATGATGAAAGAGAGCAATATGCAGGCAAAAATCATACATTTTAGTTAAGTGACCTATATTCTGACCCCTGTTCTCAGCAGTGCCGCTACCTACAGTTTTCAAAGTACAAAAATTAATTTATTTACTACCTGATTGAGTCATATTCAGTTCCTCGGTTTCATCCACTAGTCATGACTAAGTTGCAATATGGCAGAAAAGTGTCAAAATCTAAATTCTAGCTACTATTTACTACTGTTACTACTACTAATACCAACAGATATTCACGAGTTAGCCACACTATGGCAGAAAAAGTGACCAAAAATCCAAATGCAAACTACTACTAATGCTACTACTACTACTACTACTACTACTACTACTACTACTACTACTACTACTACTACTAATCATAATAATGATAATAATAATACTATAAGTATTACATTACTACACGTGCGACTTTAACTTAGACGCACCCTGGGCAATGTGGGAGAACACAAGAAACAACAGGTCTTTTTGATTGACTTGCATTGATGACCCTGCTTGTTGCGAACCAATGGGTTGGGGATGGGGGTAAGAGGGTTCAACACACCGACTTTTGGTAGTAGTAGAAGTAGTAGTAGTTATTAGGATAGTAGTATTATTAGTAGTAGTAGTAGTTGTGGTAGTAGTAGTACTTAGTAGCTATAGTAGTAGTAGTAGTAGTAGTAGTAGTAGTAGTAGTAGTAGTTACAAGTAGTAGTATTGGTAGCTATAGTAGTAGTAGTAGTAGTAGTAGTAGCAGTAGTAGTAGTAGTAGTAGTTGTTGTTGTTGTAGTACTAGAGATATGTGACGAGTAATTGATGCCAACACTTAAATGCGTATTTTACAATTAAAACGTGAAGTACGTGACTAAGGAACTTTTCACGGAGTTTATTGGGGATTCCCCATCCCGTGCGCATTATTGTAACATTGTAACGGCCAGCGTCTTTTGCCGTATTGAAGCACCTAGCTGTAAATGTCACCCTGGCAATGATATAATTCACCGAGCACATTTTTTTGATTAGTGTTTTCTATTCAAAGGAAATTGCCTTTGAGTAGATACAATTTGAAATTGAGCCAACTATTTGTAAAGAGGAAATGTGCGTATTTCAATTGAGCCAATCAACGTACTGTATAGAACCACGTGATTTCATTCACTGAAACATGAAATTCCCGGTAAAATTATGCACAGTATAAGTGATTTTGTTTTAAACTTTCACCACATTTATTAAGTTTGTCTTGTAGGGGATTTCGTTTAAATTTCCTTAAGTTTTAAATTAAGTGTGTTTATTATATTATATTATCTTTTATTATATTATCTTATGTTAAAGTCTGCCTGACCCAAGCTTGGCTAACAATTTCTTTTCTCTTTTTTATTACAAAAAATCGTGTTTGCCATCCAAACTTGGCAAACCTCTTAATAGCACTAACTTCTGTAGGTATATAACTTCTTTCTAACTCAACTCTGTAAAATGTTGATTTTGCTCATTAGGTCCAATTGTACAATCTGACCAATACAAATGTGCGCAATCTCGCGCGGAATTTTACAAAGGGCACCTAGTGAGTAAAATTAACATTTTAAGACATTGAGAGCGAAAGTTGGTTTATAGATACAATACACAGTGATCCTAATAGATTGCTAAATTTTGGACCGGAAATACGAACTTTATGGAAAAAGAGGAAAAAATCTTTGGTCAGACAGACTATAGGCGAGAGTAATAAGATCGATCAAATGGAATCAGGAAATTGAAAAAGAGATTCCCAAATATATTCTATTTTTGGCAAAAACTCCGAAAATGGCGTGTGTTTTTTTGCAAAATATTCGAAGCAGGATTGTCCAAGTATCTAATCTGGGAGCACAGCATTTCTAATTAATGATCGACTTGCGACAATTGGTTAAAAAAGCAGTTAGCACATTCTGTTCGATGGACCAGGTGTAAAAGAGAAAATTGTCCAAGATTGTGCAAGTATTTAATCTCGGAGCACAGCATTTCTAATTGCCGACTTGCGACATTGGTTAAAAAAGCAGGTAGCACATCAGGTACGATGGACCAGGTGTAAAAGAGAAAATTGTCCAAGAATTGTGCAAGCATTTTATCTCGGAGCACAGCATTTCTAATGGCCGACTTGCGATAATTGGTTAAAAAGGCAGGTAGCACACCATGTACGATGGACCAGGTGTAAAAGAGAAAATTTTAAAAACCTTTTTTTACGCGACCATCCTTCGGGGGGGGGGGGGGGGGGGTAAATAAAAACATTTTTTTAGCCAGCCGCAATGTCGAGGGAGGGTGAATAAACCTATACTTTTACCTGACCACTCCGGAGGTAGGATAAATAAAACTTTATTTTCACCTGACCATTCCAGAGGGAGGGTAAAGAAAACTGTATTCTTCTAAATGATCACTTCAGGAGGGTCAATAAAACTTTGTCTTTACTCGACCTCTGCAGAAGAAGGGTAGAATTAAAACCTTGTTTACGCTCCCTCTACTACGATGGACCAATTAAGTGTGAAAGAGCGAATAAGAAACTTTATTTTCACGGCCGCTTTTTGGAGAGAGAAAATAGAACTATTTTCACGACCACCCTAAGCCTAAGGGGAGTGTGAACAGAAAATAATCTTGTCCATGTTCAAGAGAAAATAAAAAAACTTTTCTTTTTCATGATCGTTTGTTTGCGGGGGGGGGGTGGGGGTTGGGGTCGGTGGGAGAATAAAAAAATCACTTGGTCAATAGTACTCTACTGAGGGAGGGTAATTAAAACCTTATATCTATCATCCTTCCACAGAAGAAAAGTAAATACATTACAAGCAATGACTCGTTGCATGGCTCATTTTCCTGGCAAAGGGAATGATCAATTTGCGATAGTATCATTAACGACCTCATGCGTTCTTTAATTTGTGTTGCCCTGTCATGCACATTCAAACATGTTGACTTTTACACACCGGTGCGAGTTTGCAGCAATTAGACACCCCTGTTGGTGTATAGTGTGTGTTTGACTGCACGGATATGAGGGACAATTTTTTCCTCTATGTGCATGTTGCCATGACAAACGTTTTTTGACAATTTTTTGTTGCCATGGCAACTGTTTCGAGACATATGATCCCATTTCTTAATAAAAGTATTAAACTCCACTATCATCTTTTACAGTCCTCAAAGTTTCATGAATATTTGTAAAATGTCTTTCTAAAGAAATACATCAACGTAGCATTCTGATATACAGTGCTGTAAGTGTTGTATCGTCATCTGCCATTCTTCATATTTCACTTGAAATGAACATTGTCATAGAAAGTTCAACCCTCTACAGTCTTCTGCCTCTATCTTATCCATTCCTTTGCCAATAGAGTGAAATTTTGCGAAAAGTACCTACTGATACCGCTTATCATAAAACATGCTTGAATTAAAGAATTGGCGCCCTAATGTGTGTTGCCATGGTAACCATTTTTGTCAAATTCTTGTTGCCATGGCAACCATCTCAAGGCATTTTACTTTTTTTCGAGATGAAAATATCAATTTCAAAACCACATTTTACAATCCTCAAAGTTTCAGAACTATTGAAATACGTTTACACTAGGAAATAACAGTTTAGTTTGGCATCAATTACTTGTCACAGATGTCTAGTAGTAGAAGTAGTATTGGAAGGTATAGTAGTAGTAGTAGTAGTAGTAGTAGTAGTAGTAGTAGTAGTAGTAGTAGTAGTAGTAGTAGTAGTGGCGGATGAAAATGGTTTTGACTTTTCATGAGCAAAGAAAATGCATAAATTGTTGTCACATAGTATGTCTTCATCCTGATCCCCATTTGGTAGCATAAATCAATTCCATTCCTGTGAAAAAAAGAAGCAAATTTCCTTGATACTTTTCTCGATTACTCTATGGCCATTTAGTGCCATACAATTCTATTCAAATTTTAATGTGCCTATTGGGATGGTCTAGCATCTGCTTGCCATCTCTCACCACTGCACGGTTTCGAATCCCAGCAGGGGCATGGGAGAAAGTTGTTAGTGACGCGGAGTAAGCCAGGTACGCTGATTTCCTCCACCACTTACAACTGGCAATGCCATCCCAATAAACACATTAACATTTAAACAGAACTGTATGGCATTAAATGGCCATAAAGTAATCAACGTAAAGTATCAACGAAATTCGTTTTTCTTTCTTTTCACATGAATAGAGTTGTTTTGAGCTAGCAAATAGGAATAAGGCTGAATACGCCTTTTGGAACAACAATGCATACAATCAGTCTTTGATTATTAAATGTTAGAACCAGTGTTATCCGCCAATACTACTACTACTACTACTACTACTACTACTACTACTACTACTACTACTACTACTACTACTTCTGCATGTACTACTACTACTACTACTACTACTACTACTACTACTACTACTACTACTACTACTACTACTATTATTATTAGGGATGGAACCTCGGACCCGGATTATGGCGGGATAAGATGTTTTTAAACAAATGGTTATGCAGGGGGGCGGGGTCGTTTACGTTAAAAAGGTTATATATAACTGCATGAAATGCGAGTAAATTTGGGAGTTGTGTTTATCAAAAGGGGAGACGTTAAACTATCTCACCCACCCCCCCTCCCCCCGTTGATTCGCAACTGACCAGGTCGTCAATTGACGCAAGTCAATCAAAGCCAGCTTCTCACACATAGTTCAGTGTGCGTCTAAGTTAAAGTCGCACGTAGTAGTAGTAGTAGTAGTAGTAGTAGTAGTAGTAGTAGTAGTAGTAGTAGTAGTAGTAGAAGTAGTAGTAGTAGTAGTTTGAATTTAGACTTTTCGTAACGTTTTCTGCCATGTTGCGACTAAGTCGTGAATAGCCAGTTGTATCTGGTGGTAGTAGTGCTATTCATAGTAGTAGTAGTAGTAGTAGTAGTAGTAGTAGTAGTAGTAGTAGCTAGAATTTGGATTTTTCGTCACTTTTTCTGTCAGATTGCAACTTAGTCATGACTAGGCAGTTGTAACAAGTGGCGGAAACCGAGGACCTTAATATGACTCAGTTAGGTAGTGAATAAATTGATATTTGTACTTAAACCGTAGGTACCCCCACTGCTAAGAAAAGTGGTCAGAAAATAGGTTGCTTAAATTCTAAAATGTACGATTTTCGTCTGCAGTTTGTTCTCTTTTGAACAGCATTACATCGACTTATATATGATTTCCACTATTCCAGTTCTGAATATCACTTATTTGGGTAAATAATTGTAGGAGCTTCAGCATGAGATACATAGTTGTGGGAGGTATAAAGTTGGTGCGTTCCTACCCCGTTTTTATCGCTCAGAGTATTAAGGAGGGAACAATATCACATTTCTCAAATTTTGACTGCTCCAAAGTTAAGCGATCAAGAAGTTGAAAATCACTATTGTCTCAACTTTGTGAAAAAAAGCCTAGACATTTAAATGGAGCTAAAATTTGTATTAGTCATTTCTCTATATTTAGGAAATTGTAGCATCCAGGTTTATGTTTCGTTATGAAAACTCCATCTGGAAACAGATATATTTTTCTGCCGAGTTATGCTAAATCTATTCTTCACCAGAATACTTTCTAGGCATAATATACCATGCATAGGGTGAATAGTCAAATAGAGACAGGGCAGATGGAAAATAAGTCAAGATAATTAACCCTATAAGCTAGCTTAAGTGCTTGCTACCCTTATCACGGGATAGTATACATATAGAATGCTACAGGTAGACCTTTGTTCCTTAAACCTACTAATCTCTTTGTTTGGGTGTTCATTTGATAACACGTGACCGCGCTATCACCACACCTTGCAAACAATTACGATCATATCAGTTAAAGTGGAAATCCTGCAGGAGCATATCTTTCGTCTAGAGCCTGAGTGTTTACATGTTTACTCCCATGCTCGAGTCTGAGGCGACTTGGGTCAATACATGAGAAATTTACCTCACCAGGCGATTGAAATTTCTACAATGAATTTTGATACCAAAGGTGCATCCATGTATACCGCAAATGATCGTCGCCTGGTACTACGGTCGCTGTTGTTCTGATTACTAAGATAACATAAGGCAAAACCACATGAAAACATTACAAAATGACCCTTAATAAACCTAGTTAAGTTTATCCTATAAGCAACCTCTATCCTTGTGGAGGAAATTATTCATTACGGGTAACATGATATATTACTTCTACCACTATTACTACTACTACATGTACTACTACTACTACTACTACTACTACTACTACTACTACTACGAAGCAATCAAATAATGCTAATCCTATGCTACTATGCTAATACTTGCTGCTGCTGCTGCTACTACTAGTAGTAGTAGTAGTCCCGCAGCCAAACCCATATTGGGGGTGAACCTTGTAGTAGTAGTAGTAGTAGTAGTAGTAGTAGTAGTAGTAGTAGTAGTAGTAGTAGTAGTAGACCGAAATATCTGACTCTACATTTGCGTAGATGTTGATTTTCTATATTAATTAGGTTATTTGGACGTTTATCAAATATGTTCAAGATCTCGTTCGCATATGTAGCCTACGAAGTCCGCCTATATAGTGAACATTTACCTGTCAGAGTTCTGAGGCTACACATGACTGGTAAATGTTCACTATAGGCGGACTTCTGACGAGATCCTGAACATATTTGATAAACGTCCAAATAGCCAAATTAACGTAGAAAATCAACATCTAGGCAAATGTAGAGTGAGAGAGTCTGGTCTATAGAAGTAGTAGTAGTAGTGAATTGTTCAGTAGTAGTAGTAGTAGTAGTAGTAGTAGTAGTAGTAGTAGTAGTAGTAGTAGTAGTAGCATATCATGTTGCCCGTAATGAATAATGTCCATCCACAAATTCGCATATAAACTTGTTCAATGCATTACTGTATGCACCATGCTACGAGTAGTATAGTTTTAAAGGGAAATGGGTTTGAAGTGTTACTATTACGATACTAATACTCAGCTGTACTCATAATTAAAGTAATTGTTATAATAAAATAACATCCTTTGTGGGGAGAATGTTGGCAGTAAAAGTTATGAGGGTAAGATAATATTTACTTTGAATAGAACATAGGAAATATCAAGGTCACCAATATTTCGCACATATGACAACCCTTCCAAAACGATTATAAACAACGTATCTTCATCTAAAAGATGATTCGGGTCAACTCATATATTAGGAAATCTAAACCGATTTCCATCCTAAAAGGCACCTTAGCTACAAATTGTCAACTCTTCCCCCGTAAAAAAGGTCCGACCATCGATATTACATATCTCTAATTAAAGCATAGTTATTTCATACCATCACAAGTACATGTACTCTAACCATGAACGGGTTAACCCAAGCATGCTCTAAGTGGCATCCATGGATAGTAGATCTTTTTTCATTATTATTATTTCTTTGTCTAAGTCGTGACTTTGAGAGAGAGAGAGAGAGAGAGAGAGAGAGAGAGAGAGAGAGAGAGAGAGAGAGAGGGGGGGCGTGGGGAGGGGGAGGGATGCCACCTGTAACTATTTTGCTAAACACAAGCCCTTCGGGCGGGGAGGCTGCTGTAAAAAACGGTAATCGGAGGATATACCTGAGTCTTATCAGGACTATGTATCTTAGGATGTTTGATATTACACGTTTAGGGGCTAATTAGTGCGAATTGGGCGAGATTTGCAATAGCCTACGTCTACGTTTTATGTGGTTCGTAAATAGGCATAGCCTCTGCTGATAACTCTGCTGTCGGACATTTCAACATGATCGAAATTCCCCCTAAACAAAAGCAAATATGCAGGATTGTTATTGCAGGAAGGGCCTAATCTGATGCGGTCTAAGGCGTTGCCTCTGCCTGGACCGAAACGGCATCCTAAGTGCGCGAACACATTACTGCTCGTAGGGCGTGACAAGTTCAGAATTCTGCCATTCGCCCAGATGGCATTAGACTAGGTGTATAGAGAGAATTGCCTGTATTTAATTCGTCGTAAATAACGGTTTATGGCAGCGAGTTTATTGATGAAACAGAGCGACCAAAAAACAAAGTCATGCGTGCGATTGAAAGCTTTTCTTAAGATAATATATGGGAAAAAGTTTGGGATATTTTCGTGCCCGTGTACTTCTAGCTAATATGTCGCAATACTGGAACGACTTTACGGTAATCCAGCGACTTGTCTAACATCTAGACGTACACCTATACTATAGTAGTCTACGCGGCGGAGAGGCCTCATGCTGAGAATATCGTTAAACTGGCCATAAGTTCTTAAATCATGGTGCGTGTATGTTATGAATTGTTCAATTGATATTGTGCACGTACGTCGGCATACTCGTCAGCATTCAACACTCCAAAATCAGGAGATATCAAGCGGTTTACTATACTGCGGCGTCTTTTGATTTCATTTTGTTTAGTTCCAATTCTGGCCACTAGGGACCAGGTTAGTACTTTTGCTTAAGGAGTGGGCCTTTGCAGTTGATTATCATGGAAACATATGTTAATAGGAGTAATAGGATAACTTTAATTTCAGTTTATGTAGCAGATAAATATTGCTGCATGATAATATACACACAGTTATCAAAAACACGCAGATAGCTTTGGAACTGAAAGTGTCGTCATCATCAACATTTACATTGTGTGATCTTTCCAGACATTGTGTGATCTTTCATTATCAAATACCTACTATGTTCAGCATATTATGAAATTCTTGCCTCTTGGCTAGAAAATAAATTTATTCTTGAGGAATGGTGGTTTATATTTGAAAGTTGGCAAATCAGTAGCTAATCTGAAGATTTCTGACCAAGTTATGAAATTCATACCTGTTAACATTCAACCATCCAAAATCAGGAGATTTTACGCGGTTCCAATCCTAGCCACTAGGGGTCAGTTTAGTTTATTACTTTAAGAGTGGGCTATTATATTTTACAGGTGTTGGCAAATTGATAACCATACAAGTATGATTATGAAATAATTTTATGTAGCAGATCACACTTGCAGCACGAGGACAGATTCCCAGTTATGAAAAACACACAGAGATTGTTTTTGAACTGAAAATATCATAATAGTCCATGACCCAGAGGGTTGGCCAGTATCATCTTGGGGGGGGGGGGGGGGGGGGGGGCAAATTCTAATTAATGTTTTTGAATTCCCCATATTCTCAGCTTCGTGGTATTTCAGTAAAAAATATTTTCCAAATCAGACCTTTTTTTCTTTTCCCATGTGAACTTAGCTTTACATATTTACACGATCACTAATTGCTTTTACTCACTATTCATATTCCTCATATTTCATAACTATTACATCTCTACCCATTCCCCTTGAGACATGGATCCGTGCGCCGGCCTACATATTTTGGTGCATGGATCCATTCCTCTACCATACCTGCCTAACCTTTGCGCTGTGTTGCGCCCAGCGCCACTTAAGCTTCATACTACTTTCCATTCCTTTCATTTCCATTCCTATTACGTTGTATTGGACTTTCGCTGGGTTCAAATCCTGGCCTTGGCATGTAAGGAAGTTGTCAGCAACTTGTGGCTGGGCAATGGTTTGCGCCAGGAACCCCAGTTTGTGCCACCACTCACAACGGGCTAGTCACGACTTAGATATGCAATATGACATAAAAATTGACCATAATAGAACTTTCAAGATATAGCAGAGGCATTCCGTAAAGCTTCCCCTCTAGAATGATTATATATAGCACTGTACTTAATGAACTGAAAAACTGAATAAATACAATAGGCTCAAACATCCTACACCACAGCATCTGCGCCAATAGCATCTAAATTCTTTGCTTTAGGAAATTATTTCGATAACAAAACTATAGTAGGAGCTATCCATACATATTCCGCTTCAAAATGATTTAAAATAAAGCACTATATTTTTATATTAAAGATATTCATAGATGGAAACATTCGAACATCCCATAGCAAGTCCATGAATTAAGGTCTATAAAAGATTAGTGGAACTCCAGACAATATATAGCATTGGGGGCATGGACATGGGAGATAAGCAGTGCCTTCGATTCTTAATCTTTGTCAAGACATACTTACCTTGAATGGATTATGGGAATGTAGCCGATTTTTCAGAGCTAGGAAAGCACTTCAAAACGATGCAAAACCTGGAACTATTATTACCCTTTACAATCGTATTCCTCACCGGTTGGTTATGGTCAACCAGTTGATTATCAACTCCAAACCGATTTCCATCCCTAGAGGTCACTTTGCTCTGCTATGTATCAGTATAGTCACGACTTAAATATGCAATATGACATAAATGGCACTAAAAAACTTTAACCCATTAATGCTTGCAGCGATCAAAAGCAGGCTTACACTTTTGAAGAAACCTTTCAGGAGAAAGCTTAGTTGGGAAAAAAAAGAAAATGATATATCCGATCACTACCTACCAAAATGATGAGAAACAATGTACATTCAATTATAAGCTGGTTTGGGTCAACTAAAAGATTATGAAATCTAAAATGATTTCCATTTCTAAAGTCACCTTTGCTAAGAAAATGTATTTGTGTCCCTATCCTATGATTCAATCAATTGATTCTTGAAGTGGGCATGACAGGCAAACAAAATGTGTCGTAATCATGTACACCAAGGGCGTATATATACTAGTTTATACTAGTATTCCCAATAGAACGCTACTAATGTCACGGTTCTCTGGGCACTAAAGGGATTTCATGAACAAATAATCATCATTCCAAATTTCAGAATGCTCTGAATACCATTATGAATCCTCTCTTTTTTGAAGAGCAGAATGTTATATCATGGCGCTGTTTAAACACCTTTGAGCAATTGAAATGGATTTTATTAATGAGGAGCTCTATTTGATAACATCAAGCATTTCTATCAGTTTTTTACCCAAGGTTTTCACTCCCTTCTAGGAGGGTACTTTTGTGCTGCTCACTGTAGTCCTCGTCCGTATATCTTAAAGATCTGTAAGATATAGTTTATATAGTCTGGATTGTGAAATAAAAGCAGGATATAGGAAAAATGGAGTCACAGAAATTAACCTCATAGAGTAGCTTTAGCCTATCTTTATCATCTTCATTGCATGAGGTGCAAGATGTCTGTACATGTTGCTCTGCAGTGTTGCCATGTTGATGTCTATCTTGGCTATACCCCACATACTAGGTGTGGCATGGGAGGACCGCAGATCTCAGCCTGCCCTACTCTCTTCAGAAATCCAACTCTTTGAACTCACTTTTTAACTTGACTTTCAAACTATCCCATCTGCGCTTCAGGGGTAAACTTAAGTTACGTATAAGTGTAGCAGCAAATGGCCAGAATTGGGAATGAACCCCAAACTAGACCAAGTAGCATCATACATCAAATGAAAGCTAAGAATCTCAGGATTCAGGAACTGCATGATGCCGGAACAAAACAGTTGTACAAACGGAGATATTGCACCGTTTCTATGGCTATTTTTTTAGTAGTGAAAATACAGAAAAAGAATATTTAAATTCTTATTTGGTGGCCTGTTTACCAATATTTCTCATTCAAATTATTTTTGATAATTAATAAGGTCCTGTTCTAGTAAAAAAAGGTGAGTAGTTTTAGCACTGAGTTATCTCACATTTAGGGCACATTGTATCACAAGCTATCATCCACCTTGGCCTTGGTTATAGGAAATGGATGGAACCTAACACTAATCATGTTTTTTTGGTGGTACCAGTATTTCACCCATCCCCACCCCCACCCCTCCCCTCTCCACCATAGGCATCTTTTAATCACCATCTTAAAAATAATTCTGTCAATAAACATCATTATTCATTAAAAATCCTTTAAGAATGCTAAAAAACTATCCTCAAAGTAAGAGAAATCAGCATTTACTGCTGCCTCTAGTAGTAGTATGCTACTAACCATATGTGTCTGAGGCCTTTGTTTGTACCAACCAGACAACCTGAGGGCTTATGAGGGCGGCTTCTATTCCATCTTAACTACTTCCTGCCATTTTTATTTCCAGATATACACCATGTTGGCCCTATCAATTGAACGATGTAATATATATATATATATATAAAGCATTTTATTTTCACACCTTTTTTTTGGGGGGGGGGGGGAAAGAAAATAGGGACTTTTTATTTCACGACCACTCTAGAGGGAGGGTAAATTAAAATTAAACTTTACTTTTTCCTGACCAATTGAAAGAGAAAAAAAATCACAACCATTTTAATGGGAGATAAGATGAAATTTCATTTTTCCCCGATAGCTCTAGAGGGAAGGTAAATATATTTCACGCAATGACTGGGCGCATTCTTTTTCATTCCCAAACTGTAATCATAGGACGTCATTTGTTTTTAGGTATAATGTACAACAAACAGTGGTCATACAAATCAGAATTGTCATTTAACTAAAGTTTTTA
>OZ012698.1:1816277-1847278 GCA_963942565.1 Maea johnstoni
AGTTGAGCAATTATATCTGGATTTCAATGTCAAAATCAATTCCATTGATCATGCTAGACTAGTCCAATCAATCCCTACCGATTGGGCACAAGATTTTGTCCTGCACAATCCTGCCTTACATGAAGTATGGATCCAACCCATTATTGCTCTGATTATTGCAACAAACAAATCAAATGTAATGACAAAAAAGGAATTTAAAAAAAATAAGGGTTGGATCCCTACTTCTAGGAAGTCTTGGAACAGAGATGTAAATATCCCATTGAACGAAGACTTTTGGCCTAGAATCTATAAACTCCCTTTCTCAATAGGATTTGATGCCTGGTCAAAAATGTTCCAGTTCAAAATTCTACATAGAATTCTTCCTACCAATAAGAAACTAGTTCAATGGGGTATAAAAGAGTTCAACACATGTGATTTTTGTAAAAATGAGGAAGAAAGCATTCTTCATTTATTCTGTGAATGTGATGTAGCATGTTCAATATGGGAGGAAGTTGTTGTATGGTATAACTCTTTTGGATATAATATTGAATATCTCACGGATCTACAAATCCTGTTTGGAGACCCAAGGCTAGACCCAATTTTTAACAGAATTATATTAACAACTAAGATTTCGATTTATAAAAATAAAACCTCCAATAGGCAGGTAAGCATGTATCAAATTATCGCCTCTTTGAAGGAACAGTTTATCATTGAAAAATATTTAGCTAATATTAATGGAAAAAAACAAGTTTTTTAGAGGTAATGGACAAGAAATGAATTACTTGTAGTATTAACCTCTTATCATTATTCTTACTTTTTGGAATTTTCTTTTTCTGCATTCGATTATACAACTCTACCTCATCCACCAAGTTGCAACACGATACCATTGATGTTTGTATTTATGTAAATAAAAAACAGGTGGCACAGCGAATATGCTGACTGCACCAAAAGTTAAAAATATATTTTTGCCTCTGTCTACCCAGCTGCAAAATGGGTACTTAGCAATAATGAGGCAGTGCTTAGAGCTTGTGCGCTATATGCTGCCAGCTGCTCTGGAACATCCCCGGGGGGATTGAAATGGTGTCCGTGTGTACAGGCCTTCTAGGGGAGGAAGGTCGTGTGAACATCTCGGTGGACACAAGACTATAAACCGAATACCTTTATGCCAATTACAGCATTATATTTTCCGTTGAAGAGGTTCTCATTAAACGATATGTGCGTCGTTCAGAAACTTTCTTTACCTTTTTCTCTTAAAATGAATTACTTCTTTGACACTAACAATATGCAGCTGTGCCATGTTATTTTCACTATCAGATTATTAAAGATTTCATTTTGAATATCAACCCATCAGAATTAGAATTACACAAAGAAAATGGCGTTCCCCGGAAAAGGAACAATGTCGAATTCAGTATATTGCCGTTTAAATCTATTTGTAAGGTGTTCCGAAATATTTTTGTTTAAAAATATGCAAAATTTGATTGGGTTTTCATGAAATAGAATACAAAAAAAGAGTATTGAAATATTTCATCCTACTCGATGTAATCTGTTTTAAAATTGTTTTAAATGGGTGAGACATTAAACACATCTGCTTCGCAGAGAATTAAAAAATGTAATTTTTAAAAGAACAGTCAAACTATTTTTCAGACTCAGCTAGTACAAAATATGGGGATTAGAATCCATATTTTTGTTAACGTTAAAAGTATATTAGAATGATTTGTATGGGATATAGGTAAATGTACAGTGCATTATCCTTTACATGAGTTATTCCTAGGATAGTATAAAATGCATGTATAAAAAGGGCAAGTGATCTATCCAATCCATTCAGTTTAGGGTTGATTCAAAGATGATTCGTTGGAGGTCAGGACGGTGCTAAGACCTTTGTCACACACACACACATATATATATATATATATATATATATATATATATATATATATAGAGAGAGAGAGAGAGAGAGAGAGAGAGAGAGAGAGAGAGAGAGAGAGAGAGAGTGAGAGAGAGAGAGAGAGAGAGAGAGAGAGATAGGTAGATAGATAGATAGATAGATAGATAGATAGATGGATAGATATAGATAGATAGATAGATAGATAGATATGGAACCATGTATATGGAACCATGCTCTCTTAAACATATTTCACTGATCAGAACTAGCAGTTTCTGTTACATTTTGCGTTAAAATCCATGGAAAAGATATTTGTTGGAACAAACTATTAGATATAACTACAGGTAGCGTGTTACCACTTTTTGCAACATTACATGTTAACGCTTATGCTACTGGTGGCTAATTTGGGCAATACAAAATGATGTAAAAAACTGGAGTATGACTGAAACCCTGGCACATGGGTACTCATCTGAGAGTGCTCAGCGAGAGAGCTATCCAATGAATACCAACATGAGAGAGTTTAGATGGTTTCAAAAATATTGCGTCCTTCTGCTTTGGACGAAAGCAGCCTCAGCATTGGAAGGGTTAACACCTAACTTGAAGTCAGCCAAAGCTACATGTGTGAGGAAACGGTGTTAAGATTCTAGCTGCAATTTTGAGTACTCTAACTGCCCATTTACATGCAACTGAAATGAGCATTACTCCATATATCACATATGGTTAATGCATGACTCAGGAGTTATGTCTTGAGGGGAAGCTAACGAACGATAGCTTGAATTCTAACCAATCAATACGTTTTTCTCCTATTCCTCATTTTAAACCACCAGTTTATATTCGTACTCCGATACGAATATAATCCACTTTTTTGTTACATTGGTGCAGGTTTATTAGCCATTCAAGAGTATCTATATTGTTTACACATTGTTACCTAAGATCAAACACTAAGAAGTTAGTATAGATACCACACACTAATCTGAAAAGATTTGGTGACAGAGCATTCTGTGCCTATGCACCGCGCATGTGGAATGACCTCCCCGACAACATCAAGGCTGCCAATAGTGTGCAACACTTAAAGACACAACTGAAAACATTTCTATTTCGGAAGGAGTTTATCTGACTATATGAACCATAAACATCTGACCAATGACTATTTTTTATAAAGCGCTTTTGAAGAGTTTAGGTGGAAAGGGTGCATATCAATTTTCAATTATCATTATTAATTATCATTATCACCTAGAGAATGTGAATACAGCTTTCACCAGTAGCAAGTTGATGGAAGTCCACTTTATCCCCATGTTATGCCATAGTGAGGATACATAGTGACTAACCATAGGTAACTGTTAAGGGAACCACAATGCCTAGGGAAATCATCATGTAAGTCACATAAACTTTCCCACATGCCCTAAGACGGATATGTGTGCAAAATTATATTAATGTCTAAGTAGTTCGTCCGAGTCAAGGTCTGATAAGACCTCCTGTCATATCGAGTTAGATAATCTGCTTGTAGACTAATTAACTTTTGCACCTCAGATTTGTCCAGAATGGGATGTGATACCTTGATGTCTATGATATAGATTAAAGGAAATGAGATGAACGATAGCGGACATGTCAATAAGAAGAATTAGGGAATCTTTTTGGCATAGAACATACACGTTGTCTTAGCAGGTTTCATTAATATAAAACTACCGTGCCGACATTTAATTCCTGCACTAAATGCGTGGGCAGCCCGGTCATAATACACGACCGAACGCCTGGTTGCTACCCAGCGTCCTGGTCTTGGATGCGACCATAAGTCACTCACCTCAAAACTGAACATAGTTTTGATACAACATATACGTGAGTCGTTGGTGTGCTATATTCATGGGTATTGTACAGCCGGGCACTGACAGACGTCCGGTCGACTGGTGCAGGAATTAAATGTCTGTACTGTAGCCATACACAATTAATGTCTACTGATGCAACTAAGAGGTGTTATTTCCATTCACTCCTCTTCTTCTTTTTTCTTTAATGTTATTGCTATGATCGTCGTCATCATCATCATCAACATTGTTATCTTTGCTTTATAATATTATCAATATCGTTATCATCATCATTATTATCATCCATATAATCCATTTCATTTCAAGAACTCACATGGTCTAACGACATTGAACGACATATCAAATAGAGTTCTACTTAGAAGTACACATTTGAGGATGGACTGCTAACTTCAATTTAAAATCAAGACATCATTTCTTAGATATAGCTTTGTTATCATTACATTTTTTTTTATTTCTGTCGGATAGTATGTACAATCCTGATTTTTCGAGAAATTGAATTAAAACACGAAGAAGCATACACCTCTCTCTCTCTCTCTCTCTCTCTCTCTCTCTCTCTCTCTCTCTCTCTCTCTCTCTCTCTCTCTCTCGATCGATCGAAATCGAATTAAAACATGAAGAACCATACACACACACATCTCTCTCTCTCTCTCTCTCTCTCTCTCTCTCTCTCTCTCTCTCTCTCTCTCTCTCTCTCTCTCTCTCTCTCTCTCTGTGGAGAAAACCAATGATGAAGACATTATGAACGAGCCATTAAAACACTAACCATGTATTACCACAATTTATTGCAGTCAAAAACTTCAAAAATTGCAAAACAGATAAATGGCAACAAGATTTACCACTTTGTGTTGGAAGTGCATTTCTCTTTTCCTGCAATGATTTATTTGCAAATTTATCATGGCTAATGCTGTACTATTCCTCTAGTTCATTTGGCAGTTCTAGTAGAAAAAGGTTTTGGATGCCTTCGGGAAATTAGCCTCACTCGGGATGGAGTCGTCGCTATTCCCAACCATCAGATATCACTTCATTACTATTCAGCACAGCAAAATCAAATCAACTATCAAACTTTTGTCATATTTTATTTCAAATCTAAAACTTTTTAGGCTCCTGGGAGGTTACATGTCTAAGATGTCATTTATTTTTCAGTCTGGCATCTTACATGAGATTGATGTGTAAACAATGTATTCTGGGCCATGCGTTTGAGAAAGTTGTCAATGACTTGTTTGAATCCTTCCTATGCTGAGACTACTTCCATCCAAAGGAAAAGGACGCCAAAATTTCTGAAAACCATCTAAACCATGTCAAGTAGGTATTCATTAGATAGCTCTCGCCCAGTACTCTCAAATGAGTACCTACCAATGTGCAAGGCCTTAGGTCATTGCTTTTAGATAATTTGTATTATTCTGTATTGGCCAAATTAGCCACTAGCCGCATAAGGGTTAACTGGTGAAATTGCTCGGATACCTCTTTCCTTCACATGCACTACTGCCTAGTAGTGTTAAACACGAATAGACAGTAGTGGCTGCAATGTGGCCGATAGAGGGACGATTAATGACATGTCCTGAGATATCCCAATGTCCAAAGATGGAACCCTCCATACATTTACTTCAACTATTTAAACATGTACTCCAAATGCTTACATGTAAATCGAACGTTAGGTGTATTGTATCGTATTGTGTGGCATTGTATGTTTATTGATAAAACCGTTTAAAGTAAAAGACCATACGGAGTACAAATATTTTCTCTTACAACATGATAACATAACTAACGTATATAAGGAACTTAATAACACTCTTCATGCAACTTAATGAGTTGTGTGTGCATCTATCTGAGAGAGTATTTTGCATTGGGACATGGAACCGGCATATCTGCTATACAGCATTATCATGATAGAGACACTGAACTTTGCGTGAGGTTCTTGGGAGTAGACTACCCAGATATCTACCCCATAACGCCTCAATATGAATACTGCCTAGTAATACCCATATTCATCGTGTTTTAGTCAAAATATAGATTATTTGTCAGGTACTCGTAGATAGTTTGTAATGGAGGGGGTGGAGAGGATGATGATGATGTTGATGATGATGATAATGATAGTGATGATGATGATGATGATGATGATGATGATGATGATGATGATGATGATGATAAGTAAAGAAGAAGAAGAAGAAGAAGAAGAAGAAGAAGAAGAAGAAGAAAATAAACAAGGAGAAAAAGGACAAAATAGTAAGAAGAAAATACCGGTATCTCCTTGTTTATATCATAAGCATCATCATTCAATAACCTCATTTTGCCGCGTCGATCGGTCGCTATGAAACCTGTACATCTCATCCTCCCTTACATCACAACGAATCAATGAACAGCGGAAATAACTCTTAGTCATAAACAGCCTTTAAGTGGGTGGGAACGAAGCGCCCCCTGTAGAGCCCAAAGGTAATTACCTAAGCTACGGCGCCGATGCCTTGAAATGCAATACATACATCTGTTCATTTGAAGGTCCTTGGCTATTGAGCTATGACGCAAATGCGAGCTAGCTGTCCTCCCTCGAAAAAAACACTCAGTCCTCATGAATATTAAGTGCCCCGCCTTCTTAGATACCTTCGTAATTACATATTCATGAGCTGATGAATATCCATGGGTAGAAGGCCAGGTGGTATATTAACCATATATGCATTCTCCGCTACGGCACAAATCGTACTTTGCATGACAGTTAGAAGCGAGACGGTGGCTGCATTAGTATTGTAGTAGAGTAGAAGGGAAGGGAGAGAAGAGTAGGTTTGTCGAGTACGCCAAGGAAAGGGACAGTTGTTGGTTGTAGTTGGCAGCAGCGCCTGTTGTTGTCGGTACTGGAACTAGTTGGCCCAATGCAACGCGACTGGCGCACACACATTTGACAGGAGAGAACACACTGGCCTAACAAAACAGGGCGCACAGTACAGACAGTCCTGCGGCAGAAACAGTAGGTACTATTAATATACTATCATTTTTCATACAATATAAACTGAAAGAAAAATCACAGCAGGTGCTTTCATATAATATTTATTTTCATCTACTGAGCAATATCGTAACACATAAAATAGATACTATGATATAACCTTTTCATGCAGTGAGTAATATCGTAAACCATAAGATACAATGATATACCAGTAACCTTTTCATTGCACTAGTGAACTCATATCGAATAAGTATCACAATACAAGTACTACCATTCCCGACTACTGACATTTAGAAATCATACACGAAACTTTTTTTGAATTTGAAAAGGTTTTTGTTTATTGCCAATCTCAAAAATAAACAGAAATTAATGTCTTATCTCATTTTACAAACAAAAAAGAATGAGAGAGAAGAATACAGTACAAATAAAAACAACCTTCGTCACTTTTGACAACAAATGAAAGTAGAAAATGATATGTATAGCAAAACTATATTTGTAACATTTTTCAATAGTGGGGAGAGCCGTTATTTGGTTCTCTACGGTTCAGCAATCATTGAGTGCCATCTACCTAGACATTGCACACAGCAGTCATTTATTTGTGCCCAATATTTTTCTGTCACCATATATTTTTCCAATGCTCTTTTTACACGGTGAATGGTAGAACCCATTCTCGACTCTCTATTGACGTATGTACATTATTTGGTGGATAACAATATAAAATTGATAAACAAATCTTCCTTTCTTGTCACCAATAATGCTAAACTTGTAGATTAAATGAGGTACTGTAAAATAACTTTTTCTATACACCTTACATGTAAATGCCAGTAAATGCCTCATAATGGGAAAACCTTCAATATGCGAAACCCTTATTTTCCGGAGATAATTTCCATTCTTTTCTTTTCTATATCTTGTTCAAACTCTCGACTATGCGAACAACTTATAATTTGAACTCGTTTGTCTTGTCCGTAGTGTGCTATTTATAGCCCACTGTATGATTGCAAAGTTTGTTACGATCTGAACGAAAAGTCCTTGGGAAGTATCTTGGTATTACTTTGTTTTTGAAATGTATTGTATCTTTATTGACCAAATCATGGATAATTTGAAAATACAGAAATAATGCAAAAAGAAGGGCCTTCTCTGATGGCTGAGTGGTCTAACATTGCTACATGTTTTATTACGACAAGGCTGTCGCATTGCAGTCGTGTTCAAAAATCGTGTGTGTGGGACCCATGCTTAAGGCGCCGCCACTGACTGCTCGCTGTCTCTCACCACTGCCTGGGTTCAAAACAATGTTCCGGCCTGGGCATGTAAGGTTTCCTCCACTACTTACAACTGGCTAGTCACGAATTATCCACAACATGCATATGGCACAAATGTGACGAAAGGATAAATCTGTAAAGTTCGCAAGTGCGCAAAAATAAATTAGTATCCAAAAAGGATAAATCTGTAAAGTTCGTAAATGTAGGACCAACTAGAACTTTTTAGACACCCAAAAAAATGAAATAGGTGAAAAAGTATTACAGTATGTCTATTTGTCAATTCATGCCCATTGAACTTTTCCGGGGCCATTTTTGTCGGACGAACTGCTTTTCTGGGAGTATCATTTCACCATATCGCAGTACGAGTGGAATTTCTATACGGCCGTACATGCTATAAGAGAGCAGTACTGTATTGTACTTTATTGACTTGTTCATAGTAAACAAAAATGTACATACTTTTGCAAATAAACATGAAAACATAGATCAGCAAATAATTGATTAACATAATGTGAGTGACAAGCAAAATAATAATTTTAAGCGAATAAACAAAGGGCACAGTTTCCCTTAAGCTTTCGGCAAGCCGTAATTAAGAACAGACATTGTTAACTTAAGGTAGCAGCAAGGGTTGCTAGCACCAACAGAAGGAAAAGAAATCTGTGAATAACTAACAGAAAACGGAATAAAAAAACAAAATATTAACTGATAATACCGTAGTCAGTGGGCATAAGCGTTCATTTACCAAAGGGTCTGTCCATCTGACCATCTGACCTGGCTAGTAGGGCATGTCCCCACAAGGCGGGTATCATATGTTTATTTCATTTTACCGAGAGATGACCTTTCTTAATCTTAAAGCAGGTTGTTACCCAAAACGTTAAAATGTTCCGCGGAGCAATTTGATAATCTACTAAATGCGTCATGTTCACGTGGAAATAGTATACTACGAAATCTACAAAGAGAGGCCAATGCACGGACTGCTCAAATAGGGTTCTTAGAAGCGGCAGGTGTGTGAATTTTGAATTTCGGTAATCGTGATAGTTTCTACCGTAGTGTGGCTAAATCGTGGTTTAGAAAAAGTTGTGAGTGATGGAGGAAACGGGAGACCCGGGACTAAAGCTGTTGCACCTTCAGAGTGTTAAAGGCATGCCACTAAAATCAAATCTAATTCCCAAAATCAATCACACCCACATACACGCAAGCCACCGCACAAACATGGCTCGACACATGCCAATACATACTAATAAATACAAACATACATACATACATACATACAAACATACATACATACATGCATACATACATACATACATACAAACATACATACATACATACATACATGCATACATACATACACACGCACACATATGGTCGTTTAAGAGAAGTGGTCGCTGAGGCAAGTTTGACTGTATATATATATATATATATATAAATATATATATATATATATATATATATATATATATATATATATATATATATATATATATATATATGTATATATATATATGTATATATATATATATATATATATATATATATATATATATATATATATATATATATATATATATATATATATATATATATATATATATATATATATATATATATATATTGCTGGTAAAATGGGATCATCTAAATTTGAAACCAATCGTGATAAAAAAAAGAATAAATCTACTAAGTTAAGATATACGTCAATGATATATGGGGAAGTCTAAACTTTCACCCTAATTTCTGAAGCAACTTGGGATCCTTAGTGGATTGGTCATTAGATGTGAAATCAAGTTTTCCTTCAGTATGCATAACGGTACAGTAGTGTCATACA
Source organism: Maea johnstoni (assembly GCA_963942565.1). NCBI lineage: Eukaryota > Metazoa > Annelida > Polychaeta > Spionida > Magelonidae > Maea > Maea johnstoni. Next base: position 1,825,972 of record OZ012698.1, read on the forward strand.
TTGTAAATACCATAGTATAAGTTTTAATCAATTTCTTGACAATATTTAACTTCTATGTTTAGAGTATTATCAACTATTCAATCTCAAACATATCTGTTCACTTTATCTCGACTTGTGTAATCAATAGTCTAATTATCTTCCTATAAACTGTGGCACATCTTGATGTATGATTGCACTATCGATGTTTATCTGTATAAACAAAAAACTTTTTTTAGTAATAAAAAAGTTGCCCTAGAACGAATAGCGTTTGGTGTGAATCAGTCTCAATCTCCCGTGTAAGTGGAATCTTTTAGTAAAAAGAGATAGATGATAATTCTGTAAGGTCATAGATATTCCTAAATAAAAGCAAAGAAATATATGCAGTGTGAAACGGTAGTTTAAACCTAGATGTAGAACTTGCAGAGTACAAGACCTTTAACTTTATTACTGGTGGTGGCTAGTTTGGCCAACCAATACAATATGATGCAAAAAAACTGAAAAATTACCGACATCTTAGCACATGGGTACTCATCTTAGAGTACTCTTTGAGAGCAAACCAACGAATACCAAGATGACAGGGTTAATATGGATTTCAAAATCTTTGCGTTCTTGTGCTTTGGACGAAAGTGGCTTTAGCATTTAAAAGGTTAAAGGGGGGATAGTATGTTCATTTACATTTAGTCATTCGGTATCCAGCTGGCAGCATATGGTAAGATTTCCCAAGGGTCCTAACCACGATTGGCTCAAACTTTACTGTGATCAAGCCAGACATGGTTTCATTCCTCCGCAATTAAAGGAGACAGACGTTTCATTAGGAATCAGAGGAGATGGGGTACTTGGTAGACTGATTAGAACAATGGCATTCGGTGTGAAAGTCTATTTTGGAACACCAGACTGATTTCTCAGACAAGTCCAAGTCCGAACACTAATTGGCAATTAGTTCAGAGGTAGATCTCCCATATAATACTGTAGGTTATGTGTTTTAAACTTTTAAGTACAGTACCAGTTTGAAAAATAATTCATGAGATTTCTCAGACCAGTCCCAGCAGGTCCACATGTTGGAACACTAATTGTATACAGTAGGTACACTAATTGGCAATTAGTTCAGAGGGAGATCTCTCATGTGAGACTGTAGGTTATGTGTGTTAAACTTTTAAGTACAGTAGCAGGTTGAAAATAATTCGTGAGGCATGGTCAATGAAGCTTTGCCAACAAAATAATTTAGCAATGATTTCTTGCATGATATAGATATCACAAAGTATGATTTGATATATGAAATATGCACAGAAAGATAGATGGATAGATAGATAGATAGATAGATACTACATAGATAATAAATAGATAGATAGGAAATACAAGTGAAAAACATTCATGAAATAAAACCTTTGAATTATTTTTTCAACCTTAATATGTAGCAGTACTTTATACTACAATATTGACAAATTCTTTAAGTTTTTAATGTTAAGGAAATTGTTGAAAATGAAAAAGACAACACAATTATTTTCGGTAATGATATAATAAGAATTTATTAATATGGAATGATGAACGATAACAATTTAGTCTAATGAATATTTACTGTCAAGTATCGATACATATTTGGTTTATGACTTAAACGACCTCCTGTGGTTACCTTTATAAACACGATTACTTGATAGTGCAGATCTTTTAAATGGCTGAATTTTACTAGCCATTTCTTTTTCAAAATTCTCATTTTATTGAAAGACAACATAGTAAATGCAATAAGTCTGTCGAGTGTATTTCGGCAGTACTTGGATACAGGCCTTTTGGAAAACATTGTTCCTTAACCTATTAATGCTAAAGAGCTCTCCAAGACATTGACGTCTGGGACAATTGTACTTCTGGCAATAGCTTCGTAATTGAAAATGGTTTTACAAAATATTTGAAGGAGAGTTATTGTTAATGTTCAGATTCACATTTTTCTATCAAATATTTTCCTTACTATGCTTTTGCCTGCAAGATTTGATCAACACTGTCAGGCTGTCTTGGCCGCTGTAAGCATAAATGGGTTTAATTAATATACAAACAACACTATTGATTATTGTCTGGTTCTAGAGTTGTATTGTATTCTGACAGCCATGTTAGTTTTTTGGAATTTAGACATTGTAGTTTGGACTACACACCCTAATGTGCTATTTGCAAGTCTGTTGCTCTTAGTTCCCCATTTGTGAAATCAAATGTTGTTTAAATGGTGTTTGGGTTTTCATTTTGATTTGGATCTAATACATGAGCTGCACGATTGTGTACAAGCATCTTACAGTTAATAGGCATACACATACAGCTTTGTTTCATAGTTCATTTTCCCTTTTTTTTAAATTTCAAATTACACACATGTGTGATCGGATTTTTATTACACATAAATACAATTATTTATATATCATCTGAAAATATCATATATACTAATATTGAGTACAGATACAAATATAGAACAATCCATACGCGTACAAATAACATAACATACAAATCAAGATATAGAAAAATCAGCAAAAACAAGTGAATCTTATCATTCCTTTTTGAAAAATCCCTTTACTTAGATTACATTAATATATATATATATATATATATATATATATATATATATATATATATATATATATATATATATATATATATATATATATATATATAAATATACATATATATATATTTATATATACAGTCAAACTTGCCTCAACGACCACTTCTCTTAAACGACCACTTGCCTTGAACGACCGTTTCAAATCCCCCCAAGGCTATTCCCTGTATATTTTACCTTGCTTAAGCGACCACTTGTTTGACGCGACCAACGCCATGGAATCTTATCCCTAAGAGTAAATGGTCCTTTATTCAACGGCCACTCGAATGCCTAGACTCCTTGTATATTGAAAAGGGCACAATAAAATAGTGATCTAATCGGTAATAAATTGAAATTATATCATTTCTGAGGGTCCTCAATTAATGATATAGTTCAACTTTTATTTTCTGAATTGTTTATTCTTAAAATATTAATGAAGAAATTTCAACAAACGCAGCTAAACAAAACAACCTCAATAATTCCATGTCATTGTTGGAAATGATTTGTTTTTTCATAACCTCGCTCAGACCCTCAAACCCTTCTTAAGAGACCACCTCTTTTGACATTTCCCTTGAGCGGTCGCTTAATAGAGGTTTGACTATATATATATATATATATATATATATATATATATATATATATATATATATATATATATATATATATATATATATATATATATATATATATATATATATATATATATCGATTTTTATGTATGTTTATGTTTCATAGTTCATTGCAGAACTATGTAATTTAGTTTAGCAAATCAAATTTCTAACATGTTTATCTGCAGCTGTCTATATACCCATTAGTATCAAAAAGGACGTTGCAATTGTTCTTTTTTTACATCATTTTTCGTCCCGAGTACACTTGGTATGCCGCATAAGAAATTATCTTGACAAGAAAGTACTATTTTGAGTAATATTTTACTAAGAATTGCTGTTTTGACTATCTATTCATGTTCGATTTGATTATTTATTTATACTTAATATAGGTAGTTACACTTCGTCGAGTGCAAAATGGTATTTTGCACTTTGGACTGCAGAATAGCAAATGATTTGCCTCGTTGACTTTACTGTTCTATGTGTCTGACGCCAAAGGGGAATCCTAGTGTGGGAAAACATTCTCAATTATTCACGTTTGCAGTACTTAAAACTTACTCACTATTGTAAACAGTGTTTTCCTACCCGAGCTTTTTTTAATATATCTGACGGAAAATGCCTTTTAAAAGCAAATGAATCACTCTCCCTGAAATGTGTGTATGTATTGTATTGTATTGACTGTATCAAAGATACAAATCTTTTTTCCATACAAAAAGCAATATAAGTGAACAGATAGATAAACACATGAGTGAGTTTGACTTCTCTCAGTGTAGCAGAACATAGTAAGAATTGAAAAACATAAATGATAAATTGAAAACATATCAAACAGTTTCAAAGGACCTTGTTAAGGGTTATATTAAATATTTTATCCAATGTTGACGAAATGTATGGTAAAATAGTTAAGAGTCTTTCTCTTTAGTATGACCCTCCAATTTTCTACACAAATTGGTGTCTTTTTTAAGATAGATGTAGCAGTATGTTTTATTGTGTTATTAAGAAATGAAAAAACATGCGTTTTGCAGAATTCTCTCAAAGAGGGATATTTGGTTTATAGTCTTGTATCCATCGAAGTGCTCACACGACCTTCCTCCCCTAGCAGGCCTGTACACACGGCAAAGCAAATAGATCGGTATTTGTTGAAAGGAAAACGGTTGTTTATAGAACATTCGCCTTATTGCTACAGTACTACTATCCAATGTTTTCTTTGCAATTGTGTTAAACTATGTGGTCTACCGGCATGCACTCTCTCAACAAATACCAAATTCAATAGCACTATTTTCTCTCAATGATTTTTTCAAGAAAAAATACATAAACTTACCAGAATACAAAGAATATCCAATAAACGACTTTTTTTTATCGAGAGTTGTTAATATCTAGCAGACTTAGAATATACAAAAGGCACATAAGGAACCCTAAGGCTGTATATGGGATCAGCTTTATTTTGAAGGGAACATGCAGTTTGTTTTGATTACGTGACTGACAGTGCGTGCTGATTCTGATGGGCGTGTATTTTGATGTTATTTCAACAGGTTTGGGCGTAGAAAATCAATAGATTTCATAAGAGTGAAGACGTATGGCGGCATCTGTGCTAACACACCGTTAAATGGTCATGACAATATTCATAAAAAAAGATGAAAGATGCATCTCCGTATTACCTCAATGTGTGGTTTAGCTTTAAACCGTTTTCATGTATACCAAAAACATTTCACAGGATATCTTGACAAATATCAAACTAAGTAATTATTAATATTCAGAGATGTAAGGCTATGGCCTCAATCTAAATACTTATACTGGTTACCCATGCCAATGCCAAAATTCAAGCAAATCCGTTAACATATGATACCACCCACAGTGCTTGTTTGGAGCGGCCATGTTTTGATGAAATTCTATATTGTAAAAAAGGCCAAAAACATTTCCTGATCGTGTGCGTGCCTACGGGAGCTTATGTATGAGGGAAATAATGCTGGCTTTAACATATGTAAAAAATCTCAAAATGACCATTTATTCACAGTTGTGGCTAACAAATGATGACGTGCATTGTATTTATAATTCAAGTGTGCCCTTAAATGATGTATAATATGTCAATATGGCATTTGAGGTAAAACATTGCAAAGTATAAATCGTCGTCTTATCCAGGTCATCTCAAGCAGCTAAGTTGATGAAAACTTATAGTTGAAACAACAAGTCCACAGGGCTTGGATAACATTTTTTATAAAGGAGACAAGAGTGCTAAACTAGGAGAAGTGCTATTTTGACTATTGTTTTTATCAGCATCGCCCTTATGCTTCTGCTGGTTACTTTGGCCTACAAAAATAATGCTTAAACTCCAAATAAATATTGAAACCCTGGCAAATGGGTACTCATATGAGGGGACTCAGCGATAGCTATCTAATGAACACAAACATGACATGTTCCAGGTGTTTTTTTAAAGTATTTGCACCCTTCTGCCTTGGAAGATAGTAGCCTCAGCATTGAAAGGGTTAAAGGTTCCCCTCCTCTCCTACGCGTTGTCTAAACAGTCACTTTCCGTAAAAGGGAAACTCAATCCCAAACTAATGGGGGTGTCTAGTTTTAAAAGTGGGTGGTCAAATGGCAATATTTTATTCCAGATACACTATAATTTTCTGACTCCCAAGCTTGTCAATCTGATAGTCCAAGTCTGTTCACTTGCTGTTCAGTTCATCATCTTTACTCTACGTGTTATGGAAGTGAGAACCTGTCATTGATCAGGGAAATTAACCGTAATGATATGGTACCGGAAATTTTCGTTTTTCGTCACTTTAATGCCCCATTGCGGATAAGACATGACAAGCAAGTTGTAACTAGTGGAGGAAACCGCACTACGCGGCAAAAAACCATTGCTTAACCCCAAGTCACTGACAACCTTTTTAAATACCGTATTAAACAAAAATAATAATAAATGAATAAATAAAAAAATACCTCGGTGGGATGCGAACTCGGACAGTGATGAGAGACATCTAGCAGTCAGTGGCAACGTCCTAGACCTCACGGTCATCAGGGCAGGTTCTCGCATGCCCCAAGCAGAATTCGAACCATGGCATTGGCGAGAGCGAGTTGTGGGTACACCGTGGGAACGAAACAGAACTTCTACTCAAATTCCAGAGGCATGTGGGCAGGAGGTGTCAAAGATTCCCTAAAAGATCTCCAAACTATTCTGCCTACTACCCCCTGGGATGGATAAGTATTGATCGTTTTATAAAGGTTAAAAAACTCTTATTTCTAAGATCTATCCTGGTTATGCCTGATGACGCCATCTGTAAGCGTTTGCTAGTTCATAAAGCTGCGGTTTATAACGAGCATCAATACATTTCTTCTAGAAACGAATCTGACCGCCCTATTTTCGAAATTCTTAATGTCTGTATGGAATTTAGAATATTTGAGAAATGCTTCAACATGATAAACGGTGGGTGTTATCTAAGTAAATATGAGTGGAAAACTATGGTGTGGGATATAGCATGGCAGATGGAGGACAACACATATAACCTTAGCTGCCCCAACACCTTTATGTTTAGGATTATCGATAAACCTTACTTTTTAACCTGGTGGATAATCTCCGCTTTGGTACCCTCCATCATTGGAGAGTGTGAAACTATGGCTAAACTTGTGTGCAACTGCAGCCTCCTCAAGGATAGTGATTACCGACTCAAGAATCTTTCCTTTAGCAATAAAGTCTGCACCGAATGCTACCTAGGTATCAGAGAGGATGTTAATCATTTAGTTATGCAATGCCCTGCTTATGAACCGAGATGTTTGAAGTCCTTAAGACAATTGATGATCAATATGTTAAGATAGCTCTTGATGATCACCAGAACATCTTTAGTGTACTTATGGGTAAGCAACATATAGACACCCCTCTGAGCTCATCTTTTAAAATTTGGGCTGTCTCCAGCCACAACATCACCAAGATGTATAGGAAGAGTACACGTGACCGTTGAACTACTTCCCGTATTACATCTTAAGCTGTCCGTGCTCAGTTTTTCGTTTAGCGGTCCGTCCTCCGCTCACCTCTTACTGTATAGTCACACGTACTTTATTTTATTATTTAGTTTAACTTAAAGTTACTAATTTATTTGTATTCTGTTCTTCTTTCTATGTCTAGCCTTTTGGCTTTATGTTTGTTTGTACTCCATTACTATTATTTGTACCAGCTATGATTTTGTACCTTATCTGTACAGTCAATAAACATACAATACAATACTTGTACTTGGGTCATATGCTTAAGGTGCTTCAGCAGGGGCTTAAAGAGTGTTAACCGACTTCCCTAGAATACAGCCTGTATCGGGCTGTATGCCCATCATATCAGAGGGTCTATATAATACATAGGTGCAGAGCACGAAGACACCCAACCTGCATGAAAACCATAGCATTAAACTGTTGGATAGTGCAAAACAAATGAAAATATTGATCAAAATAAAGGCAAAATTACAACATCCAAACGTTTAGATTTGACGACCAAATTATGCAACAGTAAGGTTTTTGAAGTCCAATAGGGGTTTATATGTAACCATACCCACAGGCATACCGCAAAATAAACATATATCATTCTGCCAACTCTAAACAGTTAATGTCTGAAGTGATGATGTGCACCAAAATTACTTACTCGGTCGCCATTTGCAATGTTTACCCTGTCACTGGACGGGTTTCATGGCCCCATACTCGAGTTAGCAACTGTCTCATTAATTACGATTGTGGTATGCCTGTGCGCAGTAATACAAGGTACATATAACGCCAATAAAACTAGAATTTCGAGTTGTTGTTTATCTTAGATTTGTAAAACAGCATACTCGTGAATTAAATTAGTACTGCCATCTGGTGTTGTTACAGCAAACCACTGGCCCTTGTTTTCTATGCAGTAGACCAAATGTTGGTTCTTGTAAAGCAGATAATGGTAGTTATTGATTGCTAGTGGTCTGTCTGTCTGTTATGCGCACATCGCAGAGAGCTTCTGTTGAATCCACAATCTCGTATTTCATTTTCAACCACTAAACATTCCTTTGCTGTAATATATTTGGATACATAGAAAATACACATATATGTATATACAAATTAAGATTGAGATTGCCTGTGACGAAAATAAACTTAATTTCAGTCGTGCACTAGGGCTTGCAAAGGAGACGTTCTTTGATTTTTAATTGGTTTACGACCAACAGTTCACTTTTGACTATTTTTGGAATTAATCTGATCACAGGGGAATGCCTAAATTAACCAGGTCAATGTTTGGGATCACAGGCATGAATGTGGTCAAGGTTGAAAAAACTCGCCCTTGCTTGAGATTGGGCTGTCTGCGGTCACGACGGCTGCATTGAAGAGAGACCAGTGGCGCTATGCTGTACTGAAGGACCTTAATATAACATGCAATAGGTGAGATGGCCTCCTTGTGAGCTAATATGATAGCCCCATCAGTTTTGAAGCCTGTCCCGATGGCCAGGTTGCTGTCTCTCATCACTGCAGGGCCCCACCTGATACCCGGGTGACTGACTCTCGCCAATGCCATGGTTTGAATTCTGCTTGGGGCATGCGAGAACTTTCTCAGTGTTTTCGGATTAGTTTGTGGTTTCCCCCAGTTACTCTGGTTTCCTCCACTATTATCAACACTAATTCTGATTAAACCTTACTCTGATAGACATATTGACTATATACCATAATCCAAATCCACATTCTCATCAATGTAATGTGTTATGCATTATGAAAACATGCAATGCAATCGTCAATACTATTCAACGCATAGGAAGAAGGTTCTGTAATCTCTTGTTGTTTGTCACGCAATTATTTTCTTTAATTTCTCCAGGAACGGATTTTTATTTTATTTCAGTCACCATTGATACACACACACACACACACACACATATATATATATATATATAAATATATATATATATATATATATATATATATATATATATATATATATATATATATATATATGTATATGTACATACATACGCTGACGACTAAAATTGTTGATTTGGAATACTTTTCCATGTTTTGTCCAATATTTCGTCAAATTCTGACAATTTTTCTCCATTTTCCATCATTTTCAAATTATATCGAAGGCAGTTTAATCATTGCTTTCAGTCACCTTTAGTCATGTTACAGCGTTGGAATTTTTTTCTTTTAATCGACATTTGTGAATTGCTTTTTGTCCCGAAATTCTGATGAATAACGGCTGGAGAGTGAAGGGCGTATTCTGTCCCTCTTAGCATGTACACATTAAAAAAGGAGAGACATTTAATAATTGAGAGGAGCAAGGAGATGCGGTGGCTAGACTTGCTAGAAGGAAAAAAGAACACCTTTTTGTTTAACACGTGTCAATTATGGTAGGCGAGGTTCTAATGGTGGTTTTCACGCCGTTTTCCTTGGGGTTACTACACCAGCCTCCTTCCCCCCAAGCGTACCTACTCTTCCCATAATCTGTTTACTTAGTTAGCTTAGAAAGCCCTCATTCATCAGGGTTGCAGCGAGATGGAAGATGCATTCTCTACCTTGTAGACCGAGGCACATGTGCTGAAGACAAATGCTTTCCCACGTACAATCTTAGGGGATAGATCGCCTGCTTAAGTAATTAAAAGTTCATTCTTCTTGGCGGATAAAAAGCTGTTTATTTCACCTGAATGACAGCCATGGCCCGGAGTAAGTGATTGGCAAAACGTATTTCAAGAAGTGATTGGCTCATGTTAGATATTCAGTGCAGTGAGGTTCATTAATATATATATATATATATATATATATATATATATATATATATATATATATATATATATATATATATATATATATATATATATATATATATATATATATATATATATATATATATATATATGCTTAATCTAGGTAGGGACTATGTGTAAAATGACAATCATAATTCAAAAATGTTCATAATGATATATATTTAGTTTCATTCAATACTACAGCTGCTAATATGTATGAATTCATCAAATAACTTATTATATGTAGACTAGTGGTGCGGGCTTTACATGTTTCTGAAGCAACGGTATGCAATGTACATATGCTAATTATATGAAAAAAAGCAATACTATTTACACCAGTTTACAGCAGTATCTTAACTCCCATCAATGTAAGGAAAAGATACCCTTCATTGGTGTAGAATGAAGTAGAGTTCATTATGTTGCCATAGCTAATTCACGTTATGCGGTTAGATGTACAGATATATGTACACAACCATCAAATAACAATGATCTTTATAGGACATATTTTACTAATGAACGACACGTCTTATAAAGTATAGACAAATACAGACTTCATGGCACATGTTTCATACTCATAATAACAGGTTTGTTACAAAGACAGTATTATCCATATTAATCTAGGTCAAGAGACATCTCAAGATATTTTTTATATCATTGCAATTGTCAATGCAGATTCATTAATTATAAATATAAATGCAATAATGGTGCAAAGCACATATAATATGAATGGATCGATCAATATATGAAGAGTTTATTTTACAAAATCTTCCATAAACTCGATTCCGCTGTGTAAAAGATAAAACAGAAGTAATGTACAAAGGCCAAGCCATTAAAGAAATCCACTTAGTATAGTAACATAGAGTGCTAACTCTCCTTGTTTTTTATGTTTTTATAGTTACCAACTAGTAAGGTATGTAAACATTACTTATGAAATGAGTCCCAAATACAAATATTGCTTTTTATCTTGTTGTCCAAGTCAACTCGAGAGATAATGTCTTATTGTGAAGATAAACATGTATGCTTCAGTGGGATTAAGATCAAGGACATTTAAAGACTCTTGAATGCGATTTCAAAAGGTTGGTCTACTCCTAAAAGGTTTGTGTAATTTGGGTTAGAACTTAGAATAGTTTTGTATATTTGGCCTTGCCGCTATTTCTTGTACATGTAGCATTATGGAAAGTAGGCTTTTTTGTCCGCAGTTGGATAGGAAATCATTTTGTCTACACACAAAATGAATATATGCAGGTGATGTTGTAAAAAGTCCAATGTAATGCCTAAAAGCTTGATTCTGAATCTGATTCATCAATTAAGAATCACGTGCCTCGCCATGCAGGGACAGGCCCTAGTCAGGCTAAGATCTAACTAGGGCTCTACGGGGCCACAGCCACATGTTAATCTCTGTCAATGTGAGAAACTTTTCTCAGTAAACTTCAAAGCCCTGGCACATTTTTCTTGGCCTATTGAAAGCAGTATGAAAGGGGTGGGTTAAGCCTCCAATCCTGACCCATGCGCCTATATCGTCATTTAATACAGATCACATTTTAACCTTTCAAGGGGACTATATACCATACATTTAACAGTTAATTACAGTATTTACGTTACATAGAGCAATATAATAACATGTTTAGGAACTGCAAAGTTGAAACAAATATATTAACTCCCCCATATTACACTATAGATTATTGCCAGTGAATCACGGTTCAAATGTTAATGGTCATCCCCTGTTAAGGTAGCTTATATGATTATTTGGGGGTTCTTCTTCTTCCCTGCTTCTCTTCTAATATTCGAACTTGACACAGTACGCTAAGGTCTTCTGATTAGAAATACATAAAATATGAAAGTGCCCAGCCAGCAAGGTGTAACTTTAGCTTGAAAATGTGTGTGTGCATTTTTCTGAATATCACAAGATGATGCACTGCCCAAGAAATCAGTCTTCCCAACAAAAGATTTCTCCTTGCTTCACAGTACCACCATGCATGGCGACTTCTTGTTTCTCTGTGTAAGTTAGTAATCAAGCATAACTTCATATAAAACATTTGCAAGAAATCTGTTCATTAGGCATTGCTCAATAATGCTGCTACAGATATTTCTGAAAGAAGTTTGGGTAAAAGATATCCTCAAAATAGTATGGACAATTATGGGCAATACAAGCATTGAGAGATTAACTGATACACACTTGTAACAGCCAAATGATTTTGGTGATACATTTCTGAACAAAACATCCCATGGAGAATTCTTGAAGCCAGACACCCACTCCTTTAACTACTGGTGTGTCACATTTTCACCAATAAACCTGCGACAGGAACGAATCAACACTTCAATTTACATGGTTCGACCATATGTCAACCACATGTTTGAAATGAGATATGGTAGAACATTGGAGTCATAAGTGATGAACCCTAATCTAGGTGGCTTATGGGGTTGATTTGTAAATATAGGGCCATTTTGAAATTGTAACATATGTTAACATCTTTATCGTTGTCCACAACATCAGACCGATTGTTAATGTCTAGGCAATCACCGAGCTGAGTGAGAGACCTTTTTTCAGAAAGATAGTTTTGAATTGAGCATTGTGATTAGGCACTTACTTTCCTTTACGTTACTGCAAATTGTTATGATAAGTTATGGAATTTCATAACTTATTCTGCCTTTCTAATGCTAAATCATTGACTAGTAAGTTTTAAAAATGCATCGAGGCTGCACCTAGCTGTTAGTGGCAATTTGAACCTAACTTCAATTGCTTTAAAAAGCATTTTAGTGATATAACTGAGACTTTTATTTAACCTTACAACTCAGCGGGGGATATGAACACAGATGGTCGATATTGTGACTACATCAAACGGTGTTTCCCTCACAAAGTACATCTGTAAGTAATTATCTAATTGTAAGCATCAGAGAGTGGTGTGCTAAATATTTGGAGCACTCTATTAAATTACATAAGTAAATGCCTGAGACTAATCATTCCATTCCGACTTTAGCCATTGACAGTTTTATTTATTCAAAGGAAAACATTATGGCACATGTTATTTTGTGATATTTCAAAATATATGATTCTCTTGTTTTGTAAATTTATAAATCCAAGACCATTTTCCAAGATGATTTTTATTTAAAAAATAATAAACATAATTGATTATCTGACAACCATCGACACAATGAGTGTGTGCCTTACATTCAATATTGGCCTAATATACATATAATCTTTTCATCATTTCGCCTTCTTTATTGTATCATCAATGCCAGGCGAGGCAAGTTACAGGCAAAGACCAAATTACACTATTTTGGTTTGTGGGGGGGGGGGGGAACTTGCCTGATAACCTTTTGTACGTGTGACAGGTATTTGGGATGAGGTAATACTAATTCGCATATGATTAAAAGCTTAGAGATGTTTATGTCAATACATTCTAGAATCCACAATGTATAGAGGAAATTTTCTTATACATAGGACCCAATGGATGTATTTTTATTGACTACGATTCTCATCGTAAAAGTACTATACAATTACAATTTCGAATGAAAAGTATACAATTACAGTACTATAGAAATATGTACACAAACACTTACACAACAAGTAATGACAATATGACCACAGATCATACGATTCGAAGGTCATCGAGACTATCAAGGAACTAACATACAGCCAAGGGATAGGGTAATCCCTACTAGTAATAAGTTGCCTCTTTTACCTGAACAACTGGATGAAATCTACAAATTATGAACGCTATGAAATGTATTGTACTATTATTTTTGTGTAAATAGTGTTTTAAGAATATATACTATACCTGTACACCCACAGTAATATATTTTATTCTTGTTACGCTTTTATTTTGCGTACTTTTCCAGTTAAATCATATAGTTATATACTTTGTATTATTGTATGATGTTTTGTAAATCGAAAGTTTACAGTCAATAAATATACATACATACATACATACAGCCGAAAAACAGTGTATTAGAACACATACTCAAATCAAACTCAAATATAAACACATAGTGAATATCTACTACAGGAATGTATCACGATGTTAGCTCCTTCATGCTTAGAATTACTCTGGACAAGTGTTCTCTCTGGTTCTGATGCTTAAGAAAGTTTCTATATGTATGCAAAAAAGCATAAGTTCATAAAATATCTCAACAACAGTTATCGGTTGGATTTTGATAAATATTTTACCTTCAAATAGTTTTGCAAAAGATGCTTAGTATAAAAAGGATAACAGTCAATCGAAAACAGTTGATAGATTCTGGGTCGCTGAAGGATCTTAACCCTATTATGCTGCTAGTTACTAACTTGGCCAATACAAATTTATGCAAAAGTCCTTAAAATGACTGAAACCCTGGCAAATGGGTATTCATCTGAGAGAGCTCAGCGAGAGCTATTCAATGAATACCAACATGATAGGGTTTAGATGGTTTCGAAAAATCTTTGCATCTTTGTGCTTTGGACGAAAGTAGCCTCAGCATTGGAAGGGTTAAGTTTGAGGGATGGAGGAGATTTTCACAACCCTTCTACCCCTTCTTTGATCATATTGCGACGAGATAGGAATCTAGAACCCATGGAAAAATTCCCTTAAGAAATATTCCCAAAGGATCTTCCAGTTTCACAAACAATCTGGAACACATGAAGAAATTCCCTTTAACAATATTCCCAAGGGTCGCCCAGTTGCACAAACACAATTGAAAGTCCTGCACCACGCCGCATATATGTATAGCGATCAAGCCAACCCTCTAATGGGGATGCAGTCGACACAGGCCTGTGAGGCCTGCTAGAGTAGTGTCTGTCTTATAAGGCCTAAGCTATCATGTCGTTGATCTGAATTTCTGATTTTCCTAAGTACTCTCCTACACGAATAGTGTCGCTTTGTCTTAATACTGCTAAGGCGTACAAGAACGTGATATATTCTGAATGAACAAGACATGGGTATATCGATTTGAAGCCGCCATACATCAAACTCTTTGTCTAAAGTCATGAAAAAAGCTGATAGATGGAAGCATATAACATTGAGAAATGACCTTAGAAATTGAATGAACATGTCCTTATTGCTCTTTTTATTGAATTGGATGAAATATAGGAATTTTCTACACGCTAGGTGGGCGATATTCATCAGACCGTTTTGTTATATACATGGTGTAAGGTAAAGTTTTTACTTGAAGGTATGCGTACTGCACCTTTTGTTTTAGACATGGTCTAGACTTTCAGCTTTCATTTCAAATCGTGGACTTATTTAGAAAAATATTCTTATTGCTTTTCATTCTAATTTCCAATTTGGTTTTAGAATAGGGGAACATAAAATGTGAAATTTGAAGTACAGTATTCATTTCGATAGGTATTTTAAAAATACGATGACTACTTTTGTGTATTCAAAAATATATGATAGGATTAGTTATCAAAAGAATTGACTAATCATGACATATACTCTTTTGGTCCACTTGTAAGTGTAATACACATTACAAATTAAGCATAACCACAAATCATATCCTTGGTCCTATATATATATATATATATATATATATATATATATATATATATATATATATATATATATATATATATATATATATATATATATATATATATATATATATATATACATACATACATACATACATACATACATACATCTATCTATATCTATCTATCTATCTATCTATCTATAGATAGATAGATAGATAGATAGATAGATAGATATACATATATATACATATATATATATATATATATATATATATATATATATATATATATATATATATATATATATATATATATATATATATATATATATATATATATATATATATATATATATATATATATATGTATATATATTCAGTGCTCGTTTCTTTCGGGCTAACGCATCTTCCTCTCAACGTAGTCAATCTGTAATTTGTTTTTACAGATGTCCATTCCAAGGACAGTATAATTAGACTCGTGTTTTCTTGTCGAGTTTCTTAATGCCATTCGAGCATTGTATTATCTAGTAGCAGAAGTATGTTTTATTTTCATAACCGGTAGTGGCAATATGTTTTACGAGACCAAGAACATTTGATAAGAGTATTGAGCGCCCAGGATTCCTTAGCAGCAGAATGATAGGCATTTATGGATTCTGCTTAGATACTGATAACCGAAAGGAAAGGATTTCTTTAGGAACATCCTGTTGAAGTAGACACATGGCTTGGGATGCAATCACATGTTATGCGTAATAGCCTCCTGCATGTTTAGGATAAGGGTTATAAGGCAGATGTGTGCAAGGATGAAGTGAAAGATATACCAAACATCACCTATGATGAGATACATTTGTAATTAATTTACGTCCTAAATACATACCTTAGGGGTCACTGCACAGTTACGACGTATATATATATATATATATATATATATATATATATATATATATATATATATATATATATATATATATATATATATATATATATATATATATATATATATATATATTTGTTTATATATGTATATGTAGGTTTGTATACATGCATGTATGTATTGATGTATGTGTGTGATAATCCCAGCCTGCCGACTAAATCTAATTGTATGTGGTTCTGAGCTCGATTTATCAAGTGTCACAGTTCGATGTGTCTAGACAGTGATTGTATCAAGACAAAGGACGACCATTCTGTCTATTTACTTCCAGAGTTTCTTATATGCAGAAGCAATATTACGTGACACGTATTGCCTGAAGGAGGATACATAAGTTCATACAAACATTTTCCATAAATTCTATCTTTTTAAGGGAATTTATGCATATTCGTGATTTATAACTTGCTATTTGCACCCGGAGTATGGGCATAGCTTTCATCCTTTTTTAAATCTGCAAAACGCATGTTTTTTATTTCTTAACCCTTCCAATACTACGGCTACTTTCGTTCAAAACACAGGGACACAAACATTTTTGAAGACCACCTTTAACTGAGTGCTCTCCGATGAGTGCCCATTTGACAGGGTTTCGGGTAATTTTTGTGTTTTGCATCATTTTTTATTGACCAAATTAGCCACCAGAAGCATCAGTAAAACACAAATAAACAAAAACATGCCGGTACATATAACGCACAAACATGCTAATTCGTGTTCAAAATTGGAGGAATTTCGTCAAGAGAAAAAATTTCGCTGCCCTACATTTCGTCAATGTTAGAGGAAATATTCAATACTACCATAAAATGTAAATTTTGTCTGACCACTTCTATGTAAAAGTTCTTCTATGTAAAAAAAAATCTAAATTGTAAATATTTCCTATGTGTACAATCAAATCAAAGATTTTATCAATTTTCTTAAAAGCTCATATCAAAATCTGATATATCTATCAGTCGACTTTCAGACTATTTTTCTACTTTATAAATCCCCATTCCTTGACAATAATATTTTATAGATACATGAACAGCCTTTTTCTTTTCCAACTACAGATAATGATTATGGGATACTAGACTAGTATTTGAACCTTCTTTTTAATTACTAGGATATGATATTATCTAATTTTTTGCAGTTTTCAATCTTTTAGAGAATTATATTACATTCAATGAAATCACATGAAGATCCTCATTTTTCTAAATCGTTCATTTTCTTCCTTCCTAGTTGGTATAAAGTTAGCTAGCTGTGTATCACCACAGCGCAGAGTCTAGGTTTTGCTTTCCAAAAGCTTGATGGAGACTGGCCTAACGAACGAATGGTCTTAACATGCCGAATAATTACGGTGAGATAGTATTACAAGATCCCACCAGAAATGTGTATATATTGCTTGAAAAACGTATTGATAATGTGTCATTTGAAGATACGGTAACTCTATGAGACCAGTGTGAGACCAGTGACTTGGGTATATAGGCGGTGGTTTTCGCTGGGTCCTTCCGTGTGTCTCAGACACTTACAACTGGCTAGTTGCGATTTAACATACATATGGTCTGGGTTTCGCATGCCAAATCTTTAAAGGGATTGGCCTCACGAGGGAATGGTTTTAAGGGTGCCTACTGACTGCTCGGTGTGTTCAATAACTACCTTGGCTCGGATTCTTACCAGAGCATGTGAGACCAGTGACTTGGGTAAGGCGGTGGTTGGTTCCTACAGTTTTCTCTGACACTTATAGCTGGCTAGTTGCTATTTAGCCTAAACGTGGCCGAAGAAGTAATGATAGTCGGAATTCCATAGCCCACCAGCTTTAATCCTAATGCTGCTGATGGCTAATTTGCCAATACAAGATGATGTAGAAAACATAAAAGAAAATGACTGAAACCCTGGCACATGAGTACTCATCTGAAAGTACACTGCGAGAACTATTCAATGAATACCAACAGGACAGGGTTTGGATTATTTTCAGAATTCTTTGTTCCCTTGTGCTATGAATGAAAGTACATGTAGTAGCCTCAGCATTGTAAAGGTTTAATCCAACGCGCAGTGCACTAGATAGTTCGGCCATGGGGGCACCCCCCCCCCCCTGAGGGTGATCGCTAGAACAAAGGACATACGTAATGGAGACCAAGTATGATGGTCTCTCAATGCCACGACCAAGGTCATTGCAGTATGTATACAACATGATATAACTAATCTATACAGTATCTTGAGAAACTGCACATCTGCAGAATACGTAAACATATATACAGCAGTAGCAGACTAGGTACTTTTGATATATGAGGTGACAATTCTAGTATAAGCCCATACTTTTCGAACACTGGAACATACCAAATGTTGTATTTTAACGACACTGTTGATACCTTATGTATCGTATCTTATACCTGTGTAATCGTATCTAGTTTTTCGACATTGTTACTATCGCTACATGTACTTATCACCTGCTCTGATGTAACTCTCTATGCTGATTGGTCAATATGTGCTAGAACTGGGGCCGTTCACACTTTGTAGATTCAATATCGAACGGCAGGATTCACTTGAACCACCATTTGAATTTATATTACCACTTTGCCATTAATCTGACCCCTAGAGGTCACCAGCCTCGTTGTGGCATCCAAAGTTATTTCAGAATCTTATGAGATGTATTTGTTCTTTTCTCTTAGCATGAAAGAGCAGGTGATAGATCCGTTACGCCCTGTTTGAAAGTGCAGTCCGACCAGCTATCCACCCTCAGTCATCCGGATGCCACTCGGCTCCTCCTCGTGGGATTTGGAAGACTTCTGGTGAAAATAAGGCCGGACCACACTTTCCAAGAGGGCGTAACTAATAATATCATGCCATACACCTATGTAATCCTACCTACTATAAGTATGCTTTGTAATATATATTATAGTCAATAAACATACATACATACATAGACATGTATAGGGTTACAGATTGGAGCATAGGGACACCGTTGGGGTGTCAGCAAATAGTGATTTACGGAACAGACACACCGTATAATATTATGCTCTGTTCTGTTTAACCATTGATATGATAGATTAAATGGGTGTATAGTTGAGCTTCTTTAATCATTGAAAACACGATAGATATAATCTTAGCTATTGTAGCTGAAATAAAAAAGTAAACAAAACAAAACGTGAATTTTGTTCTATCCAGTTTAAATATTCATGTAGTACATAGAAAATGCGGTAACGATGTCATGCAATTACAAATCACCATATTCTATAGATTAAAGAAACGAATAGTTTTCATTGGACTAGAAACTACACCAATGAAAGTGTAAAGCCGTGTTATGTTGAACTGTAAATTTGAGTAGTGAATTTTGTAGATTAGTTGTGACAGCAAGTTGGTATGGGGCAGTTCCCGCCAATATTGAGGTCCCAGGGTACATGTTCGCTCATTAAAGTTGTCTGGGATTCCCAGGATAACTTATCGTTGTACTGTTTATTTCATGGATTACCATAACCACCGCCCTCGTGAGATACTGCTATGTTAATTCAGTCGCTGCATGTGAATTTCAGTCGCCATAGCTGTGGTGTTGAACTTGAAGTATATAAATATATATATATATATATATATATATATATATATATATATATATATATATATATATATATATATATATATATATATATATATTTATATATATATATATATATATATATATATATATATATATATATATATTTGTATACACACATATATGAATATATATATATATATATATATAGATATATATATATATATATATATATATATATATATATATATATATATATATATATATATATATATGCCCTACGTTGGCGTGTCTTTGTAGTGGAAATGAAAATGCTGGTTTAATTCTACCTGTGGAATAGCTCTGGAAGGTAATCAAACATGGCTAATTGGGAAGTGCCCCTTGGCGCTGCCCTATTGGACAACCCCGTCACGTGGGTGCAGCAGGTTCAGGATTCTCGCGAGATTGTATTCCCGTTAATGGCGGTACGTGGTGCATCACGAGAGGCTGGAATTGTGAGAACTGACAACATCACGCGAGAACGAGAAAACATATTTCAATCTAATTAGTTTGCTGAGATCCGCACCGTGAAGCCGACTATTGTTTATGAGACAGACTTGAACGTCGACAATGAGACTTTAATGACAATTAAAGATGTCTACGTGACGCTGTCGCGAATGTTATGCAGATTTTCTACAGAGAACCTTAAGCACAAGACAAGAAGAAACTAAGCTCTGCACCTCTTGCCTACCAAATGCTGCACTTGTAGTTTCTGTAATATTACATTATGATCAATAAAAATCATCATTATTACAAGTCACACTTTCTTTATTGGTGTGACTCTAAGGCATAACAAGCACACTTTTTCTCGGTGGTCTAAACCTACGAGCCTTCTCAGTATCCTTGGTCATCTAATATACGTTTTATAGTAATGATATTTATAATTTACATTTTTGTTCGTTTAGTTCTCTTATTGGCGAATTAGTCTAATTTCAATGTTCAATTCTGTTTTTGATCAGTTATACTTTTTGTTTATTATATATCTTATTAGTTTGCTTTGTATTCTGTATGATTTTGTACTTTCAGTGCAGTCAATAAACTATAATAAAATAAAAAATAATACAATACATTGACGTGTTGCTGACTTAAACATTGTATTCCAATAGCCTCCCGTAAGGTTCAGGCCTCTTACACTATAATTGTACGTTTATTCATGCCACTTAGTTCATCAAAAAGTTCGTAACCCGAACTTCATACAGCTCAAACCCTGACAAATGAATGATGTTCTACAGCAATGAACTTAGTGCTATATCCTGTATCTGTTGTCTCGACGGATCTGCCCTTTACCCTCATGTACCTTACCCATAGAAACTGGAGTCTTATATGGGAATTTAAATCAGTACAATATGTCAGACATCCTAGATATGTTCTTCAAAATCCTCCCCGGTGTCAGAGAGTGTGATGACCTCATCTACCTTTATTTCTAGAAAGGTTGTTGACTTTCATTTATGCATGATTTACACAGGCGTTCGGAATCCCCTCGGACCAATGTTCACAAAAGCATTCAAT
>OZ012698.1:1847478-1862478 GCA_963942565.1 Maea johnstoni
ATATATATATATATATATATATATATATATATATATATATATATATATATATATATATATACATATATATATATATATATATATATATATATATATATATATATATATATATATATATATATATGTATATATATATATATATATATATATATATATATATATATATGTGTGTGTGTGTGTGTATATATATATATATATATATATATATATATATATATATATATATATATATATATATATATATATATATAAATATATATATATATATATATATATATATAAATATATACATGTATATGTACATAACCCTATGGACATATTCACGTTGCTAGTCTCTTGCCCGCAGGCGTTGGAGCCATCACAACAGAAACGTTCCAATGACTAATAACTAGAGGAGGCTTGCCATGCCTATATGTTGGTGTACACACACTTTAGATATATTTGAATGTAACCAGGCGAATCGTATATGATAAAAAACAAATATCAAGCTTTTGACATGCATGAGAAAATCATTATTCTCTCTCTTATATTGTTTTGTATTGCACATTCATTATATGTTGATTGTACAACAAAAGTATACGAATGCATAAATCATAGAAAAATAAATAAGCATGTAGATAAAGGAAAATACAGACAAATTGAAGAATTTGAACATTTACATACAAACCCATCTACCGCTGGCAAAGGACCCTATCCTTTTTGTGGTATAGTTCTACATGATGAATATTTGAAGTAAACTGTAAATCGGACACGAGACATAATCTCTCTATTAACCCGTTAATATATATATATATATATATATATATATATATATATATATATATATATATATATATATATATATATATATATATATATATATATATATATATATATATATATATATATATATATATATATATATATATATATATATATATGTGTGTGTATATATATATATACATATATATATATATATATATATATATATATATATATATACATATATACATATATACATATATATATATATATATATATATATATATATATATATATATATATATATATATATATATATATATATATATATATAAACATATATATATATATATATACATATATATATATATATATATATATATATATATATATATATATATATATATATATATATATATATATATATATATATATATATATATATATATATATTCTGTATTGCCTGTAGCTTTGTTACAAAAGGTATATATAATGAAAAGATACAATGTGATGATATTAAACCTTTGGTAAACACAGTATGAACAAATGAAATTATAGCGCAAATGTAAGATATAACGCAATAATAGAAATTGGTCCTATAGTAACATAAGAATTATGAAAACCGATATATAGTGACCTTTTTAGATTCACATAACATATATACAACATAGATATTCAGTTATCACTTTGTTATGCTTGTCGAGATAGTTGTGCCTATATCATTCACGGGTAGGTCTGTCATTAATGTTCACAGCAGCCAGGAGCAGACTCACAATTTCAGACTTACAAAATTTCAGACAATTTCAGACTCACAAAACTATCTCCGACTAATTCAACATTCTGAAAGTATCTGTAGGTGAACTGTTTATCAGAACAATATCAAAAACTCCCCATTCAATCTTTCAATCCATATAATGCTGGCGGCTAATTTGGCCAATACAAAATGATGCAAACAACCTGAAAATAACTGAAACCCTGGCGTGTGAGTACTCATCTCAGAGTACTCGGCGATATCTATTAGATGAATGTCAACATGACAGAGTTTAGACGGTTGTAGAAAATATTTGCGTTTTGTGCATTTGATGACAGTAGCTTCAGCATTCAGGGTTAAAAAGTCATTTCTGGGTCTTGGATTATTGTCAAAATTATCGCAGGTTCAAACGACAATTTCTTTACTGCCAATAAATAAGTATACTTAGAAAATAGTAAGCTTTATGCCGAACGTAATTCCATACACATATAGTATCAGCATGATCAGACATATGGAGTACTTCAATATCAAAGGAATATAATCTGAGAAAAAATGTTCGCGAATCCGTTTCCTATTATACCCGCCATGTGAACATTTTGCCCATGTGAACATTTTGCCCATGTGAACATTTTTTCAGTGAATTGGAGTTAGGCGTTGGTTTTCTCCCCAACAATCTGGTTTCCCCCACCACTTACAACTAGGTAGTCATGATTTAGTCTTAATATGGGAGAAAATGTGGATGAAATTTCAAATTCTAGATTCGCGTTTCTATTGGGTCAACCTATCTTGCTAATGAACACATTTCAAGTTCATAAAACATGTAAAACAACTGGATAATTCCTTCTGCCTTTCATATTCTCTGAACATTAATAGGTTTTAAAAAGTTCATTTACAACATCTTTCCTCTAATGACGTGAACAACGTTAACACGAGGTGTTTAAATTAACAAGATTACAAACAGTAGAAAACTTTAGAATTTTTTTTATGTATATGCCATAAATTGTTCAATATTCATTTTTTTTTTGCAACTTCCACCGTTGCCTGGTGGTTACGATGCCTGGCTCCCAAACGTGATGTTGCGGGTTCGAATCTCCGCTGGATGCCCATCGGGTTGTCCCGGTCGCTATATAAAAGTGCGGCGTTATGAAAGGCTCTAAGGTTCTTCAGCAACTAAAGGAACCCCTTCGAACAATTCATGAAGAGAAGTGATATTTTTCCGGTTCCGGGTTTCTGTCTACCTTAGCTATTGAAAACGACGTAAAAACCCATTCCTTCCTTTTTTACTGAATCATCTCAATTTACCTTTCTCCATAAGGCATAGCTGCTCAAAGACAACTTTCTGTTTTCTTGGAGTACCACAGAACGGACATATGTGTTTATACTTTTCTATATCTGTATGATGTTCATCCTATGTAATAATGTTCCTGAGTAAGAGATTTTTTTCTTTTTTTTTGTATTCACATTCATAAATATGTATTTGTAATTTCATGCTTCGTTCTCTGGCCAATAAATATTACGATAACCACAATCGCAAGTCAATTGCACTAAATAGCATCTAGTGAAAGTGATGTTTTTGTTTTTGTTTTATTTCTTTTTATCATCATTTATTTCTTTATTCATCCATATATTCATTATATGGTTGTTTCTCCTGTTTTTGGAATATAACAGGTATTCATAGAAATGTATGAGATACTTTTTCAATGCCAGCTCTTTGTTTGTGATCCTCTTGTCTTGGTCTCTATTCCTGTCAGGAAAGAAGAGGTTTTATCCTACCTAATCTATCTAGCACCAAGAACTGTCTCTCAACGAGTATCTTTCCTTCTTTCGTAGATGCCACTTTATTCCCCACGCATTAATGGAGAACGGTGAATGACGTAAATATCGACTCGAAAATGATAATAATCATTGAAGCTCAGGGTCTAGTGTTGATATGGGAAAGTTGACACTGCCATGTTGTCAGAAGATGCTTTTCCCGGTGAAAATGGTCCTCTTCACGTTTAAATGGACCATAGTCGTGGCTGCTGCGTACAACGTTGGAAAGTAGGATAACACACACACAGACACATACACACACATAAACACTCACACATACACACACATGCACACACATAAAAACACTCACACACACACACATGCACACACATAAACACTTACACATACACACACATAAACACACATAAACACTTACACATACACACACATGCACACACATAAACACTTACACATACACACACATGCACACACATAAGCACTTACACATACACACACATGCACACACATAAACACTTACACATACACACACATGCACACACATAAACACTTACACATACACACACATAAACGCACATAAACACTTACACATACACACACATAAACACTTGCACATACACACACATGCACACACATAAAAACACTATAGACCATAGTCGTGGCTGCTGCGTACAACGTTGGAAAATAGATTAACACACACTCACACACATACACACACATAAACACTTACACATACACACACATACACACACACAAACACTTACACATACACACACATAAACACACATAAACACTTACACATACACACACATACACACACACAAACACTTACACATACACACACATACACACACACAAACACTTACACATACACACACATAAACACACATAAACACTTACACATACACACACATACACACACACAAACACTTACACATACACACACATACACACACATAAACACTTACACATACACACACATACACACACAAACACTTACACATACACACACATAAACACTTACACATACACACACACATACACACACATAAACACTTACACATAAACACTTACACATACACACACATACACACACATAAACACTTACACATACACACACATAAACACTTACACATACACACACACATACACACACATACACACGCATGCACACACATAAAAACACTCACACACACACACATATATATGTATATATATATATATATATATGTATGTATGTATGTATGTATGTATGTATGTATGTATGTATATATGTATGTATGTATATATATATATATATATATATATATATATATATATATATATATATATATATATATATATATATATATATATATATATATATATATATATATATATATATATATATATATATATATATATATATATATATATATATATAGGCTATCGGCCAAATCTTAAAAGAGCCTTATTTAGCGAGTTTAATTACCCCCCCATGTAGATGGAATTTTTTACTTTAGGTGGATAGGGGAGTATATGGGGCCTACCAAAATGCCGTGCCCCCACTTTGGGACATGGTCAGATTTGCGTTAGGCCTGGTCAAACTGACCACCCACAAATCAGGGAATCGGCCACATAAAGCACACATATATTGAGGAATTATGGGGTGGGGGTAAAGAAATTGACCACAAAAATGCTCACAGTTCATTGAATACCACAAGTTTGGAATCAAAATGTTGGTCTGGAAGAGACGTATCCTTTAGAATACTAAACACATAACAAACTCTATTCCATGATGTAATAGAGGTCATTCAAGGTCAAAATAGCTGCCAAATCAAGAATCTGGGATTTTCCCATAATCTATAGTTTCGGTTTATAAACTTCTCAGTTTTTTTGAAGGGATGTATTTCATTTCTGTAGCCACTTTTTCGGAAGGAATGCTTTTTAGTGGAGTTGTTCAACATTTTAGAAAGTTCATTGATTAGAATGTTAAGTCTAATTTTGAGATTTAAGGCACAAAGTAGGGTACCAGGCCCACCTAGTGACCCCCAAAAATGCCGAAAATGGTAAAAAATTGAAAACCAAAATGTCTGTATCTTAAGTTTTACAAGTTGGAAGGGAGCAGATGATGCACCAAAATATCAGGTTCAATTTTCTCTTCAATCTGGAAGATGATGGTAAAGAATCCTAAAATTAAGGGGTCATTGAAGGTCAAATAAAGGTCAAAATGTCAATTTTTCTCTAAAAAGTTCAAATTTTGATGAAGATATTTTGATAAAGTAGTTGTGTTTTGTTTGGGATTTAATTACTCCCCCCATGTAGATGGAATTTTATACCTTTGATGGATAGGGGAGTGTCTGGGGCTTACAAAAATGATGTGCCCCCACTTTGGGACATGGTCAGATTTGCGTTAGGCCTGATCAAACTGACCACCCACAAATCAGGGAATCGGCCACCTAAAGCACACATGTATTGAGGAATGATGGTATGGGGGGTAAAGGAATTGACCATAAGATTGCTCACAGTTCATTAAATGCCACAACTTCGGTATAAGAATGTTGGTCTGGAAGATACTTATCTTTTGAAATACTAAACACGTGACAAACTCTATTCCATGATGAAATAAAGGTCATTCAAGGTCAAAATGGCTGCCAAATCAAGAATCTGGTATTTTCCCATAATCTCTAGTTTCCTTTTATGAACTTCGCAGTTTTTTTTGAAGGGATGTATTTCTTTTATGTGGCCACTTTTTCGGAGGGAATACTTTCTAGCAGAGTTGTTAAACATTTTAGAGAGTTCATTGATTAGAATGTTAAATCTAGTTTTGAGATTTAAGGTACAAAGTAGAGTAACAGGCTCACCTAGAGACCCCAAAAAGTGCCAAAAATGGTAAAAAATTGAAAACCAAAATGCCTGTATCTTAAGTTTTACAAGTTGGAAGGGAGCAGATGATGCACCAACATAGCAGGTTCAGTTTTCTCTTCAATCTGGAAGATGATGGTAAAATATCCTAAAATTAAGGGGTCATTGAAGGTCAAATAAAGGTCAAAATGTCAATTTTTCTCTAAGAAATTCAAATTTTGATGAAGATATTTTGATAAAGTAGTTGTGTTTTGTTTGGGATTTAATTACTCCCCCCATGTAGATGGAATTTTATACCTCAAATGGATAGGGGAGTGCCTGGGGTCTACAAAAATGACATGCCCCCACTTTGGGACATGGTCAGATTTGCATTAGGCCTGGTCAAACTGACCACCCACATATCAGGGAATCGGCCACCTAAAGCAAACATGTATTGAGGAATGATGGTATGGGGGGGTAAAGGAACTGACCATGAGATTGCTCACAGTTCATCAAATGCCACAACTTTGGTATCAGAATATTGGTCTGGAAGAGACTTATCTTTTAAAATACTATAAACACATGACTTACTCTATTCCATGATGTAATAAAGGTCATTCAAGGTCAAAATGGCTGCCAAATCAAGAATCTGGTATTTTCCCATAATCTCTAGTTTCCTTTTATGAACTTCGCAGTTTTTTTGAAGGGATGTATTTCTTTTATGTGGCCACTTTTTCTGAGGGAATGCTTTCTAGTGGAGTTGTTAAACATTTAAGGTACAAAGTAGAGTAACTGGCTCACCTAGAGACCCCAAAAAGTGCCTAAAATGGTACAAATTTGAAAACCAAAATGACTGTTTCTTTATTTCTACAAGTCGGACTGAAGCAGATGATGCACCAAAGTATCAGGTTTAATTTTCTCTTCAATCTGGAAGATGATGGTAAAAAAAACTAAAATTAAGCGGTCATTGAAGGTCAAATAAAGGTCAAAATGTCAGATTTTTTCTAAAAATTCAAATTTTGATGAAGGGATTTTGATAAAGCAGTATAAGGTCCAAACCAAGTTACCGCAATAACTGACAGATATATTACCTGAAGTATGGTCCACTCTTATATTTTTGCCCATATATCGGTAAAAATGAAGTAGTTTTAAGTCAATATGGAGGCGTGGATTATGGCATATAGCAATTCCATGCTTATCATAAGTGCTTACAGACGGTTGGTGAGGAAGTGCTAGTATGGCACCACTGTTTAGGTCATAGAAGTTGTGAAAACCAAACATCATAGGCATTGTTTGGTATCAAAATGCTTGTTGTAGGACATTTCTTTTTTATTCAATTCAACCAATCTAGGGTAAAGTATATTGCTCTAATATTAGAGGTCATTCAAGGTCAAACTAACCCCAATTTCATGCTTTAAGGTATTTTGTCTTTGAATTGTCCATTTAGCAGCTTATTAAATTCTCCTGGAATACATTTTGTTATCCTGGACTTAATATTAGGTGAGAAATATCTTTATAAAGGATCCTCAGACACTTTTTTAGTCACGTCAAGACAAGGCCTGGGCCAATCTTGAATATTTACAGACCAAAATGGCCACATGCCTGAATATGGGTGCACCCAAATATCTAAGTGAAGCAACAGAATGTTGACATAATAGAGTTATATCTTATTGTATGTCAGCTTTCATTTTTTTTCAATGAGGAGAACAGGGTTTTAAACTTGCCTATTGTCTTTAAGTAGCGTTGTTGAACATTTTAGAAAGCTCATTGACCAAAAGTTCCATTTCAAGCTTTAAGGTACCAAATAGGGTACTTAGTCCACCTGGCGACTCCAACAAGTGCCTAAAATGGTAAGAATCTGTACACCAAAATGACTGTATCTTAAGTTTTGCAGGTTGGAAGGGAGCAGATGATGCACCAAAATATCAAGTATAATTTTCTCTTCTAACTGGAAGATGATGGAAAAGTGATACTAAAATTAACAGGTCATTGAAGGTCAAATTAAGGTCAAAATGTCAATTTATTGGAAAATTCATACTTTGATAAAGAGAATTTTGATGAAGTAGTTGTGTTATGACATTTTACAATTTCCAATTCAGGTTATCACAATAAATGACAGATAAATTACCCCAAGATAGGATCTGAGAATATATTTTGAACCATTTACTGATGAAAATTAGGTAGTTTTAAGTCAATGTGGAGGTGTGGAATAAGACGTTTGGCAATTTCAGGTTTCTAATAAGGAGAGTTTGTGAGAAAGTGCTAGTATGTGACAACTGTTTAGGTCATCAAAAGTGTGGAAACCAAACAATATAAGCATTGTTTGGTATCAAAGTACTTGTTGTAAGACAATCTTCCCATTTTATGCAACCAACCTAGAGTAGGGTGTTCTGTTGTCATATTAGAGGTCATTCAAGGTCAAACTACCTCCTCTTTTTATGATTTAAGGCATTTTGACTCTAAATTATATTATAAGTATCATTTTTCCATCATCTTCCATATTGAACAGAAAATTAAACCTAATATTATGATGCATCATTTACTCCCTTCCAAACCAGTGAAACTTAAAAGAGTCATTTTGGTTTTCAGATTTGTAACATTTAAGGTACTTTTTTGGGTCGCCAGGTGGACTTGGTACCCTTTTATGTACCTTAAACCTTAAAATAGAACTTGAAATTCAAGTCAATGAGCTTTCTAAAATGTTCAACAACTCCAATAAAAGACGTTCCTTCAGAAAAAGTGGCTAGAAAAAAATATATCACTTAGTAAACATATCTAAGGTATTTTGTTAGCCAATTATTGTGGTAACTTGGTCAGGAAATTAAGTGATGACAAAACACACCTTCCATCAAAATCTCTTCATCTAAATTTGAATTTCCTATAGAAAAAGGATGTTTTGACCTATATTTTACCTTCTTTTTTCCTCAAATCTCTTTAACATCTTACATGACAAACACAATAGGCAAGTACAAAAGCTTTAAAGCTGACATACCATAAGATACAACTCTGTTATGTCAACTTTCTGCTGCTTCACTTAAATATCTGGGTGCACCCATAATCAGTCATTTTGGTCCCTGAATATTCAGAATTGGCCCAGACTTTGTTTTGAAATGACTCAAAATGTCTGAGAATCCTTTATAAAGATATTTCTCAACTAAAACTATTTCCAGGATAAAAGATGTATTCCAGAAATATTTAATAAGCTGCTAAATGGACAAGTCAAAGACGATATACCTTAAATCATGAAATTGGGGTTAGTTTGACCTTGAATCAACTCTAATATCACAACACTATACCCTACCCTCGGTTGATTGAATGAAATGAAAAGATTGTCTTACAGCAAACATTTTGATACCAAACAATGCCTATGATGTTTTGTTTTCACAAATTCTATGACCTAAACAGTGGTGCCATACTAGCACTCCCTCACCAACCGTCTTTAAACACTTATTATAAGCATGGATTTGCTAAATGCCATATTCCACACCTCCATATTGACTTAATATATGGTATATATATGGTCCAAAATAAAAGGGTGGACCATATTTCAGGTAATATATCTTTCAGTTATTGTGGTAAACTGTTTTGAACATTATATAATGACAAAACAAAACTACTTTATCAAAATCCCTCATCAAGATTTGAATTTTTTAATGAAAATCTGACATTTTGGCCTCTATTTGACCTTTATTTGACCTTCAATGACCGCTTAATTTTACTGTTTTTTACCATCATCTTCCAGATTTAAAAAAGAATTAAACCTGATATGTTGGTGCATCATCTGCTCCATTACGACTTGTGGAACTAAAGAATCAGTCATTTTGGTTTTCAAATTTGTACCATTTTAGGCACTTTTTGGGATCTCTATGTGGACCTGGTACCCTAAATTGTACCTTAAATCTCAAAGGTAGATTTAAAATTTCAATCAATGAACTTTCTAAAATGTTTAACAACTCCACTAGAAAGCATTCCCTCAGAAAAAGTGGCCACATAAAAGAAATACATCCCTTCAAAAAAACTGAGAAGTTCATAAAAGGAAACTAGAGATTATGGGAAAATACCAGATTCTTGATTTGGCAGCCATTTTGACCTTGAATGACCTTTATTACATCATGGAATAGAGTAAGTCATGTGTTTAGTATTTTAAAAGATAAGTCTCTTCCAGACCAATATTCTGATACCAAAGTTGTGGCATTTGATGAACTGTGAGCAATCTCATGGTCAGTTCCTTTACCCCCCCATACCATCATTCCTCAATACATGTTTGCTTTAGGTGGCCGATTCCCTGATATGTGGGTGGTCAGTTTGACCAGGCCTAATGCAAATCTGACCATGTCCCAAAGTGGGGGCATGTCATTTTTGTAAGCCCCAGGCACTCCCCTATCCATTTGAGGTATAAAATTCCATCTACATGGGGGGAGTAATTAAATCCCAAACAAAACACAACTACTTTATCAAAATATCTTCATCAAAATTTGAATTTCTTAGAGAAAAATTGACATTTTGACCTTTATTTGACCTTCAATGACCCCTTAATTTTAGGATATTTTACCATCATCTTCCAGATTGAAGAGAAAACTGAACCTGATATGTTGGTGCATCATCTGCTCCCTTCCAACTTTTGGTTTTCAATTTTTTACCATTTTTGGCACTTTTTGGGGTCACTAGGTTGGCCTGGTACCCTACTTTGTGCCTTAAATCTCAAAATTATACTTAACATTCTAATCAATGAACTTTCTAAAATGCTAAACAACTCCACAACTCCTTCTGAAAAAGTGGCTACAGAAATGAAATACATCCCTTCAAAAAAACTGAGAAGTTTATAAGCCGAAACTATAGATTATGGGAAAATCCCAGATTCTTGATTTGGCAGCCATTTTGACCTTGAATGACCTCTATTACATCATGGAATAGAGTTGGTTATGTGTTTAGTATTTTAAAGGATACGTCTCCTCCAGACCAACATGTTGATACCAAACTTGTGGTATTCAATGAACCTTGAGCATTTTTATGGTCAGTTTCTTTACCCCCCATCCCATTATTCCTCAATATATGTGTGCTTCAGGTGGCTGATTCCCTGATTTGTGGGTGGTCAGTTTGACCAGCCCTAATGCAAATCTGACCATGTCCCAAAGTGGGGGCATGGCAGTTTGGTAGGCCCCATATACTCCCCTATCCATCTAAAGTAAAAAATTCCATCTACATGGGGGGGTAATTAAAATCCATAATTTGGGTCCCTGGCCGATAGCCTAATATATATATATATATATATCATCCTTTTTATTCGAAAACGTTCAGTCAATGCATGCTCTTTGTTTTGAAGTAATTTCTTACATATCTTTCATTCAGGAATGCAAAAAGACCTTTAGGAACGGTATATATATATATATATATATATATATATATATATATATATATATATATATATATATATATATATATATATATATATATATATATATATATATATCATATTTGTGATCTTAAGCTGCATGTGTATCAAATATAGTTCAATAACAATCATTCTGACAATTTATTTTTTTCTCAGTTATAATATCCCATTCATCACTAGAGAGAAGAGATAAAAATAACAGGGGGTTGCATCTTGTTGTACGCTGTCCATATGGATATCCATTATCTCTCCCACTATACTGCTCGCTGTCAAGAAAGGTTTTGTGAATCTAGTCAGCTTCTACTCTCTGTGGGGATCCAGGAATTAAAAACCAATTAAAATAAGTGTTGAAGTTTTCCAAGTCGGATTGAAAACTGGACTTGAATTTTGAAATAAGGAAAACAACGTCTACTGCCTATTCTCCAATGTGTCTCTGATCCTCAGATATTCGAAGTAGAATAATACTCTTACCTCCCAGAAGTAAGAATGAAAAAAAACCTTCTTTAAGTATAGCCTGCTTTAACCCTTCCAATGCTAAAACTATTTTCGTTCAGAGCAGAAGGATTGGAGGATTTTTGAAAACCATCTATACCCTGTCATGTTGGCATTCATTGGATAGCGTTGGAGTGCCCGTGTTCCACAGTTTAAGTCATTTTTTCAGGGTTTTAGCATCAATTTGTGTTGGCCAAAGTTAATGTACCAGCAGTATACGGCTTAATAGTTTGGTCTGGTCAATTAGTAGAGCAAGGCGTACATATGTGATAAGATTTTCTCTTAAAGGAATATATCTGAATTCTACTTCCTCCATGAAACACGTGCGTCAAGTGATTTAAGCGTGGGCCGGAAGTAGTTGTCGCTGAACACTGATTTTTCTTTAGTGGTTTCGTCACTTTATCTGCCATATTGCGGCTAACTCGTGACTTGTCAGTTATAACTGGTGGAGTAAAAAACCGGAGTAGGCGAAAATGACCGCCTATTCCTAAATCGCTGGCAATTTTCTCACTTTCCCCGGCCTTGATTCGAACCAGGCAGTGGTGTGATACAGCTAGCAGTCAGCGGTAACGCCTTAGACCACACGGCCATCAGTTATATACACCCTCGGATAATATCGTACATGTAAGTATGATCAGTAATTTCCCGATTCAATCACTGGACATCATCAGGCTCTAAAAGGTATCACTTATTATTTTTCGACAAGATTAACACAGTCTTTTGTTAAAAGGTTAACACACTTCCAGTATATTGATAATGTGGAGTGATATAAAAATATGCAATGTTGCTGGAAACCCGGGAATTTAGTCATTTTGATGACTTTAACCATCTAAGTTTAAGTGTTTGCATGACCTTAACGTGTCATGTACGATTGCTATTGACATTGATTGACACAATGTCCATATACATCATTTTAACGATTTCTGGCAGCTTGTTGTAACGATGTCGTAAAAGTTGGCAATAACTTCCAGTCGTTGGCTCCTCGCTGGAATTTAGACCAGGGCAGATGTCATCAAAAACGACTTAGATGGTTTACACCATTTAACAAGGGTAAAGGTTGAATTAAGCATGTATTGTAGGATGACCTTTCCACCAATGAACTTTCACTACCGCCTTGGTATGCTGTTCCATTTGGTTTGGCTTGGCTTGGTGCGTAGAATTACCATCGCTTTCAACTTCTTAGGTCATATCAGGATGATGTAGGAGCCAGGAGCCAGGAAAATTCCCTTCTCTAAAAGTGTCTCTGTGCTGTGAATGTATGTAAGGACTATACGGATGAAATTGTCAGGATATGTATATATATATATATATATATATATATATATATATATATATATATATATATATATATATATATATATATATATATATATATATATATATATATATATATATATATATATATATATATATATATATATATATATATATATATATATATACATATATATATATATATATGTATATATATATATATATGTATATATATATATATATATGTATATATATATATATATATATATATATATATATATATATATATATATATATATATATATATATATACTCTTAACTATGATTATAACATGCAATCTACATGAGTAATTAACAACACTAATTGCGAATATCCTTTCCAGTCAGAAGACTGATTTTGTGACACATCCTGGAGTAGCAGCCATCTGCCATCGTGGACTAATGTACTAATCTGGGGTATGTTCTCTTGTATTGGCTCTGATTGCCTTAATGAGGAACAACACTCCAGGGTGATTAATACCAACTTATTCTAAACAATGCTCTATCCAAATAAAAGTCTTGATGGACGATCTCATCGATTCTCATTGTCAGTGGCTGAATTATTTATAATACTGATCTGTGGTACTCGGTTAAGATACTTGACAGTTGATACTCCGGGGACCTTCTATAAGCCTGGTCTAGTAAACTCATCTCCTCTTCATGATATTCTGATTAGGAGCTCTTGTATGAGGTGCGACCCCAGCTCATTTCATGACTCCGATGACAGGAATCCCTCAATAGCCAATCGGTCTAGTGCATTGCAACGTTGATCATTTATTGGTGCAAAGCTACAGTGCCGACATTTAATTCCTGCGCTAAATGCGTGGGCAGCCCGGACATAATACACAATTGCACGCCCGATTTCCACCTACCTAGTTTTCTGGACATGGAGGCATGGATGACCTCACAACTGGACGCAGTTCTAATTCGTTAGCTACATTTATGTGCTTGGCTTATTTTTTGTGACATGTTATCCATGGGTGTTTGTACAACCAGGTACTGGAAGACGTTCGGTTGACTGGTGCAGGAATTAAATATTCTTCACTGTAGATCCTATTGAAAGGTCAATGACTAAATGTTAGAAGTACTTTTTTCTCAAGAAATCTTAATCCTTATGGTGCATTGACCTGTGGGTGGTCGTATTCAGGCCCAGGAGGTCGCCATGTGTGTTCCTGCGAAAACGAGAGAGATGATCTACTTTTAAAATAGAGTGAAAGATATGTCATCATTAGTCAGAACTCATCTGCAAAGCTTAGGGATAATCTGATAATTATCCTATCTTTTCAATTTTGATTTTTCAATCACAGCATACTTCCACCTGTGCTTTGGCCAGGAATATACGTGATGAAAGCTTTTATGGCAGGGCGGTTTCTTCAAGTAATTACGATGGTAAAAGGGTGTGACTTTTCTGGACTAAACGGTCATCAATTTAGCTTTATTAAAGTGCGTTTTGCAGTAGGTGTGACGTTTTGTTTCATAAATTAGAATAGAAATGTCTTCGACACTCCTTATAACCCCGATTATGTTAAGAACACATAACGTAATGATTGTTCACCCTTGAATAACCAAAGGGGGGGGGGGGGGTGGCTACGTCCTCGTCGACTCTTAATGGTGTCCACATCAGTTACAGAATCGATTTTTAACACATTGACATTAAGGCAACGTCCCAACAAAGGCCGACAACAATGTGATATCGTCTTGAATAAGGCATTTTAGCAAAGATATTTGATGGAGACAT
>OZ012698.1:1869978-1877478 GCA_963942565.1 Maea johnstoni
ATTGCAGGTGAACGACTGAACAATTTTGAAGTACTAGTTGGATGGGGAATGTCCCTGGGTGAAGCACAACAGAATGAGAATTTACGGCGCTGCCTTCATTACCCTGGAACAGTGCCTCAAGGCGGCACTGTCACGCTTCACTGTGAAAGGACTTATCCTGCTCGTTATTTGATGGTGATCAAAGCACCATATTCAGATGCACTGAGCCTCTGTGAAGTGGAGGTTTATGCTGGTGATGCAACAGCAACTGGTAAATTTCATAACTTGTCAATGACATCAGCATATATATGAGTGCTTTGGACTGTTTATCTAATAAGTAATTTCCGTGATGGCATCATGTTGGGTCTCTTTAAGTCTTTGTTCAACACTGATAATTGGATGCCAAACAGAAGAGCCTTATAGTGTCTTGTTGTATTGTAGAAACCCGTACACTCTATCCCAAACAGACATTTGCAAAGATCACATTTCTGCTAATACTGTTATTATTTAATGTCACTGAACACACTGTTGATTAATGAAATAATTCTGGTATAAAACTTGACATCCCTTTAATTGGACACTCAAAATAGTTGTTGCTCCTACTCAAAAAAGATTTGTAGATGTTCTCATTAAAAATATTAGTTTAGAATGTAGCTCCCCCAGCTACCCTCTACAACATGAGAATAAGTTATTAATTAAAAGTATATGATCTCCACTGAAGATTCTCTGTATGGCAATAATGTTAGAATTACCTAGCCACGACCACACCCCTTAATAGGTGGAAATTATATGAAAGCTTTTTCTCTTCGACAGAAATGAAAGCTCACCTGAGAGGTAAGGATAAAGATCTCATTGGCACATCTTTAGCAGAACGCACACTTAAAGGCTTCGGTCGCTGCTCATCTCTCTGCCTTTTTCATGGCTCATGCACACAGTTCGTCTACTCCAAAGTGTCTGGACTTTGCAAGTTGTACACAGATAATGCTGTTATGTCTGGACTTTCTGTTGGAAACTCTGTATATGCTGTTGATGAACTTATGGGAAACTAACACCTATTCAACTAGTCTCAGATATGCTTGTCTGTTATCAAAGAGGTAATACATTGGCACCTTTAGATGGAACTGTACCAAAGGTTACCTGAAGATAGATGGATAAGCTGGATTCATCACAAGTGGTTGGAAAGAGAAGGTATCTTGCACGAGTAAGTTAGTCTCGAACCAAGATCAAGGCATTGTGCGCCACTGTTGGGGCAACTTTTGGAACAGTGGAAAATTGGCTGTATTAAATAAGTTTGAATTTGATGCACTTAAAAGCACATTTCAAAACATGTACATCGTTCATTTTTGGTATCAACTTTCATTAAAACACCTACATTTTACGACACATACATTGGCAATCAGTTTATTGATGAGTTGAAGAAAATTCCCTCTTTACAATTAAATATACAAATGTGAATATAATCGATTTCGATTCACCCTTATCATGAGATACTTAGTTTAAAATCGCTATCATTTTATATAGCCATATGACCACTTAATACAGGTATATATGGCAAACCATATAGAACCATATCAATAAGGTTACATGGTGGTATAAGCCATGTATACTGTACCCTGTTTATGTTTCTAATATTTAGACAGTCGATGGCAAAAGAGAACATTGATATATAATTCGTTGATTTTTCGTTGATAATTCAGTGATGGACTAATGAACTATCTACATTTGTGGTATACTTATTTCGGTATCCCATGTTGACTATATTCCTTATTCAAGACTTATGCTCCAAACAAGTAGATCAGCATTGAGATGTTGGTGAAACTCTTTATGTGGGATATGTGAAATCACAGACACTGTGTCTGCAAATTGCATTGTTATATTCAGTTTTCAAATTACACTCTTTATAGATTTATTCTGATGACCAATAATAGCACAAATATGCTGAAAAAGAGCTAAATTCGTGGTAGAAGATTCGGCCCTAAAAATTTTCACAATCCAAAATGGTATAAATAAACACCAATTTTAGAGGGCATACCATATCCTACTTGATAGCATGACTGACTGCCCTTGACCTGAATGTCAATCTATAGTTTAGCATAAAAGATACACTTTGCCGCTTTAAATGGCTTTTTTTAATGACCGTAGTTTTTACCTGTTAACATGGGCACAGACTCTATAGTATATTCTTTCAATGATATGGTTCAAGTCTAATTAAAGTTGACTTCTTTGCTTATGAACTGAAACTCCTCATTGAAAATCTAAATTTTTAGCCTTTATTCAGTCATATAAAAGTAACACCAGTCAGGTTAGCTTGTAGTGGAAAACCTGAGGGTGGGAATTTCGTACCTGAACTTGACCTATGGTACAGTACAGACATCTAATTCACGAGATATATAAGCTAAATACATTAGATACACTAGTGCCACACTAAGCTTGCAAAATAAAGCTACGGTCCGTTGTAAGGTCATCCATGTATCCAGGAAACTGGGTGGTTAACAGACGTGCAGCCGTGTATTACGCCCAGGCTGCCCATATATTCAGTGCAGGAATTAAATGCCGACACTGTATTGCATTTATATTGCAGAGATATTACACAAATTAATTAACTAGCTTACCATGGCAACATACAGCCTTATTGGAAGACGAAATGGCCACCACCAAAAGCTATTTGTCTGCATACCAAGCATCCAGATTGACTAGAAACACAATATTTGTGTATATAAGTAGGTTCTTTGGATAAGAAACAACCTTTTCTTGGAATGAATGATTGCTTAAAGGCACATCGGCACACAAGGCCATTTAGGGCCATAAATTTTGTGTAAGTAAATGGTCCCTCTTTTCTTGGAAAAGTAACTTCTACCTTCTCATAAAATTTGAAACATAGACAACAATCATTACCATTTCGGATAAACAGGTCACTGAATTTCCAGAGTGCTTTAATGCAGAATTTCTAACTGTCATTAATCAGACTTTAAGCTCATTTTGACACCTCAGGTTCATATTAATACTTAGAATCATGGTATATTTCATGAAATATTATCAGTTTTCTCGTGAAGAGCCTCACCAGAGTCCCCTCTCCATATGTCCATATGCACAGTTAGCCCCAGGTGGCATCTGTGACTTGCAAATTACCAACTATTAACAATAACTTGAAACCACTCAATCATTAATTTGAAATGAATGTGTTTTTGATGTTGTGATGAGGATCTGAAACTTTCCAATAATGAATGTTGGAGGACATGTTTCTTTATGACAAATGATTCATTCAAGGATGGCCCTATACGTATATCAAAGGTAAATGTGCGTTAGACAAAGACCTTATTGAATAAGGTTGGCTTTGTATGTTTTAATACAGGATTCGGTTATAATTTACCATGTTATCGGTTGCATGACCTCTCACAATCAGTCATGCATTAGTCATTATCGTTCACTATAATCGATCCCTTCATTAACAATATCCACTAGACAGTTATTAACAATTATATAGCAGTTTTTATTGAATGGGAGTTTAATCTAATTGATGGCCAATTATCATCATGGCAATGATATGGGCAACCCATTGTGGTTTGAATGAACGCCACTCCAGTTATTTCTATATCGAATCTCATAAACATAAAATCAGCAAACAGCAGTGATTAACAGTTGTGATGTCTCAGTTATCAAAGGAAAACATATTCAATGATTTTGAGGACTATTGCACAATGCGACCGTTCAACACCCCTAGTTTTATCTGTCATATCATTTGACAGTTTTTTTCTTTTTAGCTAGTGATCTATTTACTTTAATCTACTGTATACAGGTTGTAAACATGTGTAGCTGCAATGCAAGGTAGTTTTGTTGTATTATTGTACTAATTCATACTCATCCTACTCGTGGGGGCATATCGTGTCTCTCAATAGCACACTCCTGATGTTGTACAGATGCACCTTTTTCACCATATCACTGTGTTAAAATATTCCTTTTTGAGAAATGAAATAAAATCAGTTTGTACAAACTGGACGAAAGTGTGTTTGTTTTGTTTCAGATTATCTAGTACTCTAATTTCTGCCCTACCATTGATAAATAGGACAGTTATACCAAATGATAGATTTTGCAATAGGTAAAGGTATTTGGTTTATGGGATATTCCAGAGCAGC
Organism: Maea johnstoni; assembly: GCA_963942565.1. Lineage (NCBI taxonomy): Eukaryota > Metazoa > Annelida > Polychaeta > Spionida > Magelonidae > Maea > Maea johnstoni. The sequence goes on from OZ012698.1 coordinate 1,874,091, forward strand.
TGGCACCATGTAGCGCACAAGCTCTAAGCACTGCCTTATTAATGCTAGGTACCCATTTTGCAGCTGGTTAGACTGATGCAATAAGGAATAAACTGTCTTGCCTAAGGACAGACCAAAGTGCTCTGGCTGGGAGTTGAACCTGCGACCTACTGATTACTGGTCCTACACCTAACCAACTGAGCTACTTTGTCCCCAGGTTGCAATACTACTCAGAATAAGGAAGCTTAGAAGTAAAAGCTGTCCGTTAAGCACCATTGTTACTTAATAACAGAGATGCCACAAGAACAATAACTCGCAATTAGGACATAGAAATCACACCATACAACACTAAATTTGCATTTAGGACATAATTTGTGTTATCCTTTAGAACATCTATCTAGCTTTTTTTATTATCCTTTTAAGCTAGAAGTGGCTTATACTCGCAATAAGAACAAGTCCCCAATATATCAAGTACAGGCCACGTATGACTCCACTCTAAATAATCTCAACTGAAAAGGGGCGTGTAACATGATATTAGTTTCTTTAATGAGAATCAGACGCAGCATAAGTTGTTAGTATCGACAATATAGGACGTACCAGATGAGTTAGCGTAAGGAAGCAAATTGTTCTATGTAAGCAATGCATAAACTGCACAGCGGGGCTTTGAGCACTATAGCAGTACCATAATTTATAAAGTAATATGTCGTTTATCAATTATTCATACCCACCTTCCTGCCTATTATTCTTTACAAACAAAAATATTGATAAGCTTTATTAGCTGTTTGTTCCAGCATCTATATTATTGTGCTACAATTGTGACTGCTGAGTTAGTGCAACTTATGGGACTCAGCCATTGAGTTCAGAACAAGAGGCATTGCATCGAGGAAATCTCAAAGTATGGCTGTATAGATGTAAACATCTTCCACTCATAAATTCACAGTGGGCTAGAAAATCTGGAAAAAACTATAGGATTGCGAAATGAACAAGTACTAACCTACTAGCACAAGGGGTAGACTTTTGGTCTGACAGCTCTGAACGTATATCACTAATTAAAAGTAATGCCATAAATAGGAAGAGAAACCCTAAAGCCCATTAAAAACAAAGACTTTCGGCCAAATATGTTCAAAACAGTTTTGGTTATCTAGTGACTGAACATGAGCAGCTGATAATGAGAATAGGTTTGCATACCGAAGTAAGACAGAGTAGTGCTTGATCATATACATGCTAATCAATACGTATGTGTACCTGTCTGAATGAATGAATACATGAATTAGTGTTGAAACGCACATCGACACACAAAGGTCATTTAGTGCCATATGATATTAGCAAAAAGTGTTCCTTTGTCATTGTTGAAGCATAATTATTCTAGGTGAAAGAAGAAAAAGAGGGAGAGTAAGAGCAGAGCCTTCAAATCCAAAGATGACCAAGGGATATTTTAGATGCAGGGTATCCATAGACAGATCCACACATCCCCATTCTTTTATACGGCGAGCAGGGTGCAACAACAGCTTATGGTTCCCCGAGAGGTGCTAACTCCTATTGCACACCATAAGGTGCGCCCCTTGCGGGGTTGTACTTGTATGAAGAGTGTGCGTGTGTATGTTGTTTGTGGTTGTGTGCCTTGTACACAGGTAAAAGTTGACGGGCCTGTACATGCCCGTTCAAAACATTCCCGTTACATGCATAATGATGCACAGCTATAAACGGGCCCGTTAATATAACGGGCATGTTGCAACAGGCTTTTTGGGAGCCTGTTGATACATCATTTAATAAACATATACATAAGTGTTGGTTTTGCACCATGTGGCATAATTGTGCTAACGGACCCGGTATTTAACACTTTGAAGTCTGAATGGGGCCGTTACATGCCCGTTGTAAAACTTTAGGGCATCTGTGGGTGCCGATAAGTTTCGGGTCCTTATCAGGACTGGAATGGTCCCATGCCCAGGGCCCACAGAGGATGTGCCCATAATGGACAATGATAAGGCCAGAACTTTTATTTTTTAAGGATGCCATAACGGGCCTGTAACGGGCCCGTTACAGGCCCGTTGGGCCTTCAGACATCTGGCAGCCATATTTTCATCATAAAAAGCAACATATTTTCAAATTTATATTTTTTCTTCTCAAATAAAACTTTGAAAATATTTTTTAAATGTTTTAAATATATTCAATACCTCGAATAATCAATTGAGCAGATTCTTTTTGTTGCAAGCATTATTCCTTTTGCACTGATATTGACAAAGCATTGGATTGGGATGCGTGAAAATTATCAGAGATCAGAAATGACGTCAAAGATCAGAAATTGGTGTATGAGAAGCATTGAACTCTTGTCAGTGTCTGATATAATAACTAAGCAAGGCATTAGGAGGTGAAATATTATGGGTAAGTAATGACCAGTCACATGGTAAAAATCCTGATTGCTGATTTGAGTATCAAGTAAGATTTAATAACTGTGGTTGCATGGTGACCTCCTCAAAACCAGCAGCATAACAAATAACTAAACTAAACTGCCCTAAAAAAGATTGCCTGGGACCAATTGGCAGCAGAAAATGCTGGGAACATTCTTCTTGCGAAATGTAGATATCAAAAATAAAAATTTTCCATTTGTTTTTAGATTTTTGATATTTTGAATTTACAGGCCCGTAACGGGCCTGTTTGGGCGGGCCCGTTACATTGCTGTGCATCATTATGCATGTAACGGGCATGTTTTGAACGGACATGTACAGGCCCGTCAACTTTTACCTGTGTTTATCGGTCTGTTGTATGCGCTACTCCTTTGCTTTATCTCAGCCTAGAATAAGTGACCCTGATTTGGAGAACTATCCTGTTAACCAATCATTTGGGGTCTCAACCTTGAGAGATGAAGAAGTAAAGTCACAGCATCGGTTTTATCTGGTGTGAGCTTCTTAACGACATATCTAGCGAAATGAAAATGGCCCCTGATAAAGAATTTGTGCAAATGATATTAGCCTAGAATAGGATCCTCTTTATCTCTATCTATCAAGCTGTAAAGCAACGCAGCTTGTGTAAAACATGTCCTACATAACCAATGTTACCCAATGCGGGCTATGCTGGTTGAAATAACACTATAGATTAAATGAAATGCAAATGATATACTATGTACACAGTCAGCGCTATAAATCAGTGTATCCTTTCTGTGGTTTCAACTCTAAACAGATCCATTATCAGCACGCATAGAATACTATATAATTTACTTGATCAATCCATCTTTAAGCAGCAAAAGAAGCCCTGAATATTTTGTTGTATTTTTTTCATATTTTCAAACATATAACTACGCGAAATTTTCAGTCAGAAAACAGCTAATCACTCTTTTCAAATATTCAGTCAATATACACTTCAATTCCAAATTATGTTCAAAGTATCAAACATACAGATGTAACTTTTGGAG
>OZ012698.1:1879288-1894288 GCA_963942565.1 Maea johnstoni
TATATATATATATATATATATATATATATATATATATATATATATATATATATATATATATATATATATATATATATATATATATATATATATATATATATATATATATATATATATATATATATATATATATATATATATATATATATATATATATATATATATATATATATATATATATATATATATATATATATATATATATATATATATATATATATATATATATATATAAGTATATATATGTATATATATGTATATATATATATATATATATATATATATATATATATATATATATATATATATATATATATATATATATATATATATATATATATATGTATATGTATATATATATGTATATGTATATATATATGTATATGTATATATATATATATATATATATATATATATATATATATATATATATATATATATATATATATGTATATATGTATATATATATATATATATATATGTATGTATTTACATTCAATTTCCTCTGTGAACAATGTATGCTCTTAATGAACTAACATTTCATTTAAAAGAGTAATTGAATTAATTACCCAAGAGTGAAGTACACTTGCTTTAAGGAAACAATATGCCTTTAGCATGAATCAAGCAATACTAAAAACATTAAATACCCTTCAAAACAAGTTCCTCCTTGACTGGTCTTTCTTGTCCTTTGTCTTTATCTATAATTCTAAAAACGAATGGGGACATGATGAATCGTAAGAGATTTTCATACGTGAAGTCTGTGTCGTAGGGATACAACAGAAAAAGTAGTCCGGCAACGTGCATGTTTTATTTTTGATTATTTCTGGTATGCGTTGCTGAATGAGGTCTCCGGCCTGTCGTACTTTCAAGTCTTTGTCGAATACTATGTGATAAGGCAGAATGCTGGATATGGACTTTGCAGATAACAACTGCTCCCTGGGGTAGAAATAAATTGGGGATCTTGAAACTCCATCCAATTCCGTCGATAATGTCACGTGGTGTTTTTTGTTGTTTCTGATTGGTTCTAATTGGTGGTTACCCTTGGAGACGCCACCGTACGACAATCGTTTCGCTTCAACTGATTTTATATCCTGCAAAGATGAAATGATCTTTATTCAATAATCACAAACACACCAACTAAAGATTCATCAGGCGTATTTCTATAATCCATCTAATAAAATTCGCTCAACCATTAAATAAGCTTGCAAGGGTCATGCCGAAAAATGTTTCTATTTTAATTTCCCGAACAATCCTTTGTTGAGAAATGGATATATATATATGTATGTTGTCTATACAAAATAATGCCATGCATGTGATAATTGTATTCGGGGTAATTTCCCTTATGCTCTTAAGAAAGAAGAAAATAGAAAGACATAAATCATGCCTTAGTTTCTTTGAGATTGTAATTGGGTTTAAGTATTTTTCTCGTGTCATTAATTAATGTCTGATGTCTTGTATTGTTCTCTCTGAAACATCCCACGTCATGCCTTTGAAGATGTTTTTCTGACATTAGAATATTATTGGAATAAATTAATCATGATTTAATTCAGAACTTAAAAAGACTAACCAACAACTCTCCATCAAGTATTTTTTATATTCTTTATTGGCTATATCTATGACATGGAATTACAAATACAGTACAGACATTTAATTCCTGCACCAGTCGACCGGACGTCTGTCAGTGCCCGGCTGTACAAATACCCATGAATATAGCACACCAACGACTCACGTATCTGTTGTATCAAAACTATGTTCAGTTTTGAGGTGAGTGACTTATGGTCGCATCCATGACCAGGAAACTGGGTAGCAACCAGGCGTGCGGTCGTGTATTATGACCGGGCTGCCCACGCATTTAGTGCAGGAATTAAATGTCAGCACTTACAAACAAAAATAGTATTTACAGTGTAACTCGTATACAAACTGGCACGGAACATCAAAACACACCAGTTGAAATTGGAAAAGAAAAACGAAGAAAGATTAAGTAAGTTAGATCGGTAACAAGACACAAAACAGAGAAAGGAAAGATTTCAGTAGAAACAGAACGACAAGCACTAATTAAGGTGAAAAGAAGACAGAACCACTAAGAAGTGTAAGAAAGGGCAATGATCATAGTTCGTCTCCGTGCGTACAGTAAGGTCCTACAGAGAAGTTTAAGTCAAAAAAAAAATTTTTTTTAAGTACACTGCCCGTACGAAAAGTTTCATGTATAAAAAAAATAGGCCATGAAAATTTCATTATCAAAATGACATTTACATATATATAAAAATGAAAGTTTTGCCAAAAGATTTTCATGGAGCAGAATTCCATGCATAACATATGTGTACAGCCATGAAAATGTCTGAAGCGAGAAAATCATCCCAGCAAATTGTCATTTTCATGCAAGGAAATAATATTTTCATGCATGAAAATGTTATAATCTTGCATGAAAATGCAATTATCATGCATGGAAATTTCATATTGTCATGCATAAAATAATTAAAATGTTCGTGCATGGAATTTTCATGCCACTATTATTTCATACATGAAACCTTTCCAACGGGTGCTCAAGTTGAGATGTGATACTGAAAGAGTTAATATATAACGGAAAGAGCTTTGTTTTACCTCTTGAAGTATTTGTTTCTCTCCGTGTTTTTGCGTCTGCGCAACGTACGTCGGTGGAGCCTCAATGACGTCATAGTGACGTCCATGTTGACGTTGACGTAGGGTAAGAACGACGTGCTGTCTGTAACCATTCTCAGCTAGAGGACCGACAACCTCGTCGGTTCTGGACACCACGTCAATGTGCACCTCTTGTTGAAAATAGTGCAGCGCTATGCAACGCAGTAGTCCTTTAAATAAATAAAACAAGATTAATCGAATTAGCACTACAATAGTCACGTACTCAACGTACTGGCAATATGGCAGAAAAAATGACGAAAAACAATATTCCAAATCCCAAAGCTATACAACGCAGTAGTCTTTTAAAATGAATAAAAAAGATTTTTTTTTATATTCTGGTGAGTCGCTTATATCATTGCAGACAATAGTGACAATTGAATAGATGAACATGTATTCATCGTATTTGGGATTTTATGTTGTTGATGATAGAAAAATAATCTTGTGACTCAAATGAAATTGTTGACATATTTTGCTGAGTCATCTATTACCTTGAAGTCCTTTTGCCCTGTACATGGTATCAACGTTATAAAGTGTTCGCTTGTACATTTTTAGTAGAACATATGAGCGACATTAATTGCTTTATAAGTATGTGTTAAACTTTAAAATATAGAGATGTTTAATTAGACAGGTTCCATCGAATATATTATACTTAATACTATTATACTTTTACATAATACAAAATTGAATACTATTAGGACAATAGGAAGTCAGTAATGATATTTATTACCTATAAGCAAAGGGTGTAGATCTCGATAATATGAATAATAATGAAGGGTGATGAAGTCGTTTGTAGAATCTTGGGTACAGCGAAAAGAAGGGGTTTTCCAACGGTGTTGTCCCAAGGCCTCGGTTGCAATCAATGAATCCAGGTTATTCAAGAATGAAAACAAAGTCCCGCTGAGATCTCGTAGAATCTCGTCAAAGCCGATTCGTTTCAAGTGTTCTAGATAAAAGACTCCCATCATTTCCAATATGGCGTCTGGTCGTAGCTCTGCCAAAAGAATGGGTAGACTCTAAATCCCTACAGACCTCAGCAATCGACACCATGGATACTTATGCTTTTGGAAAAATCTACCTAGGTTTAGGGTTAGGAATCAGGTTCAGGGTTAGGGTCAGGGTCACTTAGTTCTAACCCTAGCCCTAAACCTAACCCTATACCTGATTCCTAACCCTAATGTAACTCTAATTCCCTAAACCTAAGTAGGGTATTCCAAGATCACAAGTTTCCATGGCGTCGATTCTCGATTTATAGTCTACCAAAAAGATGAAGAGAATTATGTTGGGGTATAACACAATGCTACAATTATAGCCATGTGATTAGATATTTGTTCGTTTAGCAAAAGGAATCTCCATTCACAAAGAATCATTTGTGTTCACCTCATACTCTAACAGGTTGGCCTTGTCGCTATATATTGATATATTGATCGTGAAAAAATATAAATGGCACTTTTGCAGCTGAAAGATCCCCTGAGACTATTTCCATTTAGGGAAGTGAACTTCTTAACGGTTCCGGATTTCCATCAAGTCGTATTCTGTTGAACCTAACTCATATCTCTTACAAATAAAGTCCATTTTTAGCTATTGATGCCTTTCTGATCAAAACATGATATAAAAAGTTGTCTTTAGAAAAGTTAAATTATAACCAAACCAGCAACAAGGCACGCAGGAAAATAAAAATGTACAAAAAATTTAAAAAAACAACTTTCCTTCAAATGTGCTGTGATTGTATGCTTCAACAAATGTATCATACGGTTAATGATAAATCTAAAAATGACTAGACTAAACTGTGTGTAAATGTTACTCAATACTGTTGCAGCCGCGTCCAGTGTTTTTGTGTGGTCATTATCCTTGGAACTTGTCGTATTGGAATTTTGGTTCTCCAATATTTCTCTACAAATATAATTTCATCATTAGTTTACCTATTACTAGTGCAAAGTATATAAATATGAAATAGCATACGTGAGAGGCAGGAATATTTAATTTCCTCAAACCATTTTTTTTTCGAAAAACGACAGATTTTTTCTGATCTATTCAGAAAAGTGTTGGGATATTTGAATATTTTTTTTGCTTTTTTCGGTAAAAAGTGTTTGAAAAGTATAATTTGTTCTGTCTGTCATGTATGCTGTTTCGTATTCAATGATCGTGCATAATGAACAATCCAAATAACCACATTATACTTTTTCTAAGTCTGCGGATATCTGCACTTTACTTTTATCAATTTAGGATTTTTCCCAGAAACCAAATGGGTTTGATTACCGAGAGTGAAAATGCATGTAATCATTTATTAGACATCTATGGGAAATAAACAATAATTGCTACTATACCATTTTCTACATCTAGGTTGTCCCCTTATTGGGATTGCATCTTCTGTGCTGTGTTCTTGTTTCCCTCAATTTCATTTCTCTATCTTATGCATTTAATTTTCGTATATTTGTTTATTCTATAAATCTCAACATATTGTTTTTTTCTCCGTATTTTGTCTTGTATTTTTGTATTGTTTCTTTCGTCAACATAGTACTATAATGCTGCTGATTTGCGAGATGCGACAGCAATTAAAGTTATCAACTATATCGTGAGTTTCTTACCTAATTTTCTTCCAGTTTTTATCTCCAAACTGTTCGATTATGAACAACTTTATGATGTGACTCAATTGCAGGCACTGTAAACAAATTGAGGCATATCTAATGAAACTAGTCAGTTTCAACCCTTCATGGGTTGCCCTATATATATATATATATATATATATATATATATATATATATATATATATATATATATATATATATATATATATATGTATATGTATATGTATATATATATATATATATATATATATATATATATATATATATATATATATATATATATATATATATATATATATATATATAATTAACAATATGTGTGCAGAGGCTGTGCTGTGGACAGCTTATTATATATGAACATATGATTTTGAATTGTAAGTTCACAGCCGTTTATGTAATGATGTGTAGAAATAGTTAAGATGTTTAGGTCTCTCTGATTTAAGATCCTATCATATAATAGGAAAATCCCGAGCCAGGATACAATATATTTTTGTTCCAAAATTAAGTTGCAAGTTTTACATGTGAAGTGGAATCACAACAAATATTGTTATTGTATTATTCAATATTTATTTCTTCACAGGTGGTATTCAATATGCACGTACATGAGCAACAAACGATATACAAAATACGCAGAAAATCTACTGCAATTGGTGAAGTACTCTAACAATACCACATAGATTGTGAATTTTTCCTCTACGGAAAATAGAAACAAAAAATAAAGTATGTACACACGATGGCCAGAATTGACAAGCAGTGAATAACATCATGAATTCTTTGTAATTCAAAAAGAATGTTTAGGAAATGCAGTTGGCATTTCCGTATAAGTTTGGTCATCGATGAGTCAGATAAGTCATATTCTTTGAGTTCGGTTATTGTTGTTGTTTTTCAACAACAGTCTAATGTTGTGTATATTCAAGCATTTAGTAATAATGATTCGTTTACAATTTAAATCCACAGATCAATATGGTTTGAGCGATTCGCACTTTATTTATGCAAAAGTTAACCCATTAATGCTCACAGCGGCCAAAATCAGGCTGAAATGATGGTATCAGGTAGGCAAAAAAAGCATAGTTGAGAAAATATTTGATGGATGAAACGTGAATCGGGGTATTATCACCAACTCCCCCTCAAATAGTTTGCAAAAACATTGTCAGTTCCAAAGTTATTTTCAAAATTGTCATAGATCCAGACGACAATTACTGAAGGAACTTAATTGATGGGTTAGAATACGTGTACGATACTGACCATTGTCTTTGGGTGTTCTCACAATCAGCACTCTATACCAGTAACACCAGACCGCCACAGTAGAGTAGTTTCTAGTAGCTATGCAAAAGGGGTGTGTATGTGTAGTACAAACCTAGCTTGTTTTGTCGGTAGTTAAGGAAATCGGATACGTGTTTATTAAAAAAAAAAAAGAAACTGCGTGAATAATATTTTAACACGTCGATAACTTGAGAGCAAAGGTTTTCTGACATAAATGATTATACTTGTATTTCAATAGAGAAATGATTATCAATCCCGTAGCTTTTAGAGGAAGAATATTTCTCTGGCGATTCTTAGCAACTTCCATTTTGATATTTTTTTGAGTGTGAATTTCTAAACCCTTATGCAGCTGTTGGCTAATTTAGTCAACACAGAATGATGCAAAAAACATAAAAAATTACTGAAACCCTGGCATATGGGTACTCATCTGAGAATACTCAGCGGGAGCTTTCCAATGAATACCAACATGACAGGGTTCAGATGATTTTCATCTAAACGAAAAGAGCCTAACCATAGGAAGGGTTAAGATATTGGTTTTGTAATAGACGATACGGAACTCAGGTACGTGACGGTGTATGGGTTCAGCCTTCGAAAAGGTGCCTTATTATTTTTATGTGCATAGTAATAAGAGATACGTCTGGTGCGTAGCGTCCCGTGTGCAATCTCTGTGACGATTCTTAACCCTTTCGCTTCTCGTGGCTAATTTGTTCAAAAGAAAGTAATGCGAAAAATAGTTAACCAAATGTCCAAACCCTATAAACTTTAGTGCTCATCTGATTGTTCTCTGCAAGAGCTTTCTAATGAATACCAACATGGCAGGGTTTAGATAGTTTCAAATGTTTTGCGGTCTTGCTCCTTAGACAAATGTAGCCCGGCAACTAAAGGAATGACCTAGTTATAATAAGGGGTAGCCAAAACACGTTGTCGCTCCTGCTAAACCAGACCGAAAACTTTTAGTGCGTCACTCAGACGGTAGAGGGAGTCGTTGGTCGCTCTGAATCTTATAATAATGCACAACGGTGTCGTTTCTAATACTGGTAATTATCGGGGGCCTAGATACATAATGTACCTCTGTTGCACACTATGTTCTTATTTCGCTTTCGGTATATCCTTCCAAGATTCTCCGTTAATTCACAGTATATTTTGTGTTGTATTTCTTCTGTTTTCAATGTATCATTTATTTGTATTCTCGATATAATACATTTTGTATTGTATAGATTTGTTTTTGCCAAGCATACAGTGAATAAACATACAAATAAAACTACTGACTTTTTTATGAAAACAAAGTCGTGTATCAGTCGCTTTAAGGTGATGGGTACCATTGCAAGCCAGTTAAAAGCCCTGTCCCAAAACACACCTCAAAGCAGCATAATCCTATAATTAGGTGTATCTCCAGGTTCCTGAGTGTTATCAGGTAGAGAATATCATCGCCACCTGTCATTATTCAATCCATATTCTGTTTTATTTCAAAATTTACAACTTTTCTTTCAAATGACATATTCTCATTAATTACGCAGGTGATGGTTACTGCAGGTTCAGAGTTACTTTAGGAATATCATTGACTATGCCCAATAAAAAGTATTTTTTTGATTTTTTACCCCTGAAGATTTTTACAGGCCATAACATTGAACATTCTAGTGAGAAATCTCGTGTGTGGAGGCATGGGAATCCCTTTGATAGTAATGGACATACCTCGCTGATCACTCCTGATCACTCGAAACAAAAGAGAGTTGCACAAAGATACACATCGACGATCTCAAGACAATGGGTTGTGGTCAGGATGCTACAAATAGGTGCTAGCTATGAGCATGTGAGGTCACCAAGTGAAGTTGGTGTGGAGATTTCTAACTAAAATATTCAACGTTATGGTCTGTAAAAATCTTCAGCAGTAAAAAATTAAAAAAATACTTTTTATTGGGCATAGTCAATGAAACTCTGAACCTGCAGTAACCATCACCTGCGTAATTAATGAGAATATGTCATTTGAAAAAAAATTTGTAAATTTTGAAATAAAACAGAATATGGATTGAATAATGACAGGTGGCGATGATATTCTCTACCTGATAACACTCAGGAACCTGGAGATACACCTAGTTATAGGATTATGCTGCTTTGAGGTGTGTTTTGGGACAGGGCTTTTAACTGGCTTGCAATGGTACCCATCACCTTAACTGCACTTGTAAACGATTTCTACTTTTTTGCTTTACTGGCAGAATAAATTCTTAGAAGGTAACTCCTAAGTTAACCCTTATGCTGCTGCTGGCTAAGTTGGCAAATACAAAATAAGGCCAAACAACTGGAAAATGACTGAAACATTGGCATATGGGTGCTCATCTGAGAGTACTCAGTGAGGGCTATCCGAATGAATACCAACATGACAGGGTTTGAATAGTTTGCAAAAATATTAAGCTCCAGCATTGGAAGGGTTAAAAGGCAACTCCTTAGTTACGGCAATTGATATACTGTATAACTGGTTAATTTGGCGTGGTCTTTAATTTGGCGGTTTTTGGCAAATGCCCATCAACGCCAAATTAAAGATCGCATAAAAATACGTCAGTCAATGTTCCTATGTTTACATATAGATAGCGTTGTTCTGACTGCTCCAGACGTCAAAATAAATACAGGGAAAATATTTTTTTGAAAAAAACGCCAACTTAAGTACACGCCAAATTAACCAGTTATACAGTATTGTTCTTACTCCCCATTTTCCGTATAGTATAGTACTGTATGTTTATCTCACCTGTAGGTCAACCTTAGTACAGTGATCTCTGGTCCCAGAGAATCTGGCAACACAATCCTTCACTTTACCTTGAATGTATCGTTCTTGAAAGAGCTTACCTGTGGAAGGGTTCCACATAATGTTAATGAGTGTCGGTGGGATGCACCTGGCACATACTCTATCACTAGCAGGCATTATTCTGGTTAGAGCATACGTTATCATCTCTCTCTCTCTCTCTCTCTCTCTCTCTCTCTCTCTCTCTCTCTCTCTCTCTCTCCACCTCTCTCTCTCTCTCCACCTCTCTCTCTCTCTCTCTCTCTCTCTCTCTCTCTCTCTCTCTCTCTCTCTCTCTCTCTCTCTCTCTCTCTCTCTCTCTCTATATATATATATATATATATATATATATATATATATATATATATATATATATATATATATATATATATATATATATATATATATATATATATATATATATCCATCTAGCTATATATATTTACCTACCTATCTGTCTATCTATCTTTCATATATATATATATATATATATATAGATATATATAGATATATATATATATATATATATATATATATATATATATATATATATATATATATATATATATATATATATATGATTGAAAGTTTTTCAGCCACCTTTGATGTACGTGTATGCTCATTCGTTTTATAAAGGCACGTTGGAAAATAAACGCACCGAGTGGTTAGTAGTAGATGTAAGCCCTTTGTTTATAAATAGGTAACGTTCAGCAAGAATGTGGGGCTGCCGCGATGGTGAAGCAGCCATGCAGACATACGTGTGTGTATACTTCTTTCCAGATATTAAGCTTCCTCACAATCATGGTACATAGTAGTGCAGGTGAACTTGGATATGACGGACCACTGTATGACGGAATTTTGTCTATGACGGACGATGTGCTTGGTCCCATTCTCATGCATATCAAGTTTTTATCGTATGTATATGACAGATTTTGCATATGACGCACCAATTTTCCTGGTCCCTTTGACTCCGTCATATCCAGGTTCGCCTGTATATATACAAACAACACTTTCTTGTCAACATACTTGTAAAATTAAATGAAGAGGACATGGCCCTCTATGAGAATAATTATTTTAGCACAACGAAATTGGCCTTTTAAAGAACACACAACTCACACACCAAAAACTGTTACTTAACACACCATTGGCCGTTTTATATTTCATAAAGACAATTTTTAAACGAAAAATACTGCCTTGTCAGTAGCAATGAAAATAAAGCTATTGTCTATGCATATTTGGAATGTGCTCACATCATTCTGTTTTGGCGTGAAAATAAATAGTTTTTTTATTTTCTATTTCACATTTAGTCCATCGTACAAAACTATCCAATATGTTGATAGATTTGCTTGGATCATTGTTGCCGATAGTTTGCAGGTTCAAGTCTCCGCTGGAACCCAAATAACGGATTGGCCTGGTCGCTATATAAATGTGAGGCGTTGCGGAGGGCTGTCTGTGGTACTTCTGCACATGAAAGACACCAGAACATCGTTGACCTCTGCTCCCCATATTGCACGTGCGACCCGTTATTACCAGGGGCGGGTTTTCTTTGGTTTGGTTTTGCCTCGTGTTCGACTGGGCGTTGTTCAGGACCATCAACGTTGATCAACGTGGTGGGAAAACGGAATCTGAACGGTATCAACGTTTACTTGCGATGGCAATCTGAACGGGATACGTTGGATCAACGTTGATCAACGTTTATGGTTTTGAACAAGGCCCACGTCGAACCCGAGGCAAAACCAAACCAAAGAAAAGCCGCCACTGGTATAGTCTAACTATATCTGGGAACACATTTCTACATTCCGTGAAGAGTAGGGAATTTCCTGGTTTCTTTGACGTTGCGATATGACCTTAGCTGTTGAAAGCGACGTGAAACACAATTCCTTCATTCCTTACTTCTACATTGCTGAGCTGATGTTATCGTTGATGTTATGGTGATATCGATGAGATGGTAGTGTTATTCTTTTGACATTCTTATCGAAGAAGCTGTCGTCGTGTTCGCTATCAAGAGGTGGCTGGGGCGGTAGTATTGCACTGAAATGGATTTGAATAGCTCTCACTGGATGGCATATGTCAACAGGCATACAGGGTGTCCAGATATGAACTATTCGAATGAAGAGTACCATATTTTTGAAGGAATGCTTCGAAATATTCTGATAACGGTTCCAAAATATATATATATATATATATATATATATATATATATATATATATATATATATATATATATATATATATATATATATATATATATATATATATACCTATTTAGAAATAGCAAACACTAACAAAGATAAACTGCCTTTTTTGTATGAAAACATTAAATATACTATTTTATAATATATCGTGTTATATTAAATCATATCATATTAAATTACATAATATTATATTATATCATATTATATTATATTACATTATATTATATTACATTATATTATATTATATCATATCATATTACATCATATCATGATATATTATATCACATTATAATATATTGTATCATATATCAAATGATATTATTATAAATGCCTTACCAAGTATTGCTATTGCTGTGCATACAACTGCCGCAACAGCGACAGCGAAAATAGTTACTACCAGTACTTTGACGAGATTTTTATTTAACCATCTTTGTCGATCATCGCTCTCATCGGTCGGCGTAGTATCATGATTTGTTTGGGCCAATCGGTGTTCCCCAAACGGTACGACAGGTAAATCTACTACGTATACCTGAAATGGAAATTTGATAACGTGGAAAACTAGTTTGGCCCGAGGCATTCTCACAATTCATTCAATGCATGTATTCTAGTTCATTTGCGTTTTCAATGGCACGTTTAGAGAACAATATACTCACATTTGATTTTGCATTATATGTATATATATATATACTAGTATATATATATATATATATATATATATATATATATATACATATATATATATATATATATATATATATACATATATATATATATATATATATATATATATATATACATATATATATATATATATATATATATATATATATATATATACATATATATATATAATACTCGCAATTAATCTGGCACATCAATGCATGCATGCATGCATACATACATACATGCATAAATACACACACACACACATATATATATACAAACATATATACACACACACATACATACATACATACATACATACATAGATATATACATACATACACACATACAGTCACACACACACACATATACATACCTACATATATACATATATACATGGAGCTAAAATTCGCCCAACGTCGCTCACATTAATGTGTCTGTCTCTCACAAGCTGATACATTCAAAACATTTAGGAATTGTGAGAATCCTTGAAGGTTGCTCTATTTCTTGTATATACTTTCATTGTTGCATAAACATGTGTTATCGTGCAGGTGTGCTGTTTCCAAAAGATATAAGTAGGCATTCTATCCCTGTGCATCTGCCGTGAAACGCCGGTGTTTGTACATTACACGCAAAGGCCTTGCATACCAAGGTTAATTCACCTGCACTCCGCTAGATGTCAGGTTTGTTCTCAAAGCGGAGATATGTATAAAAACATAGCAGCAATCTCTGCTTATTTTTATTTTTTCAGAATAACTTAATTCTTTCATTTCATTGTGTATGTGTAACTCAAATTCGTTTTTGGGGTTGATTTGTGAATATAGAGCCATTTCGAGATTTTACGTTTGTTAAAATCTACATCCTTTTTCCTCATTATCAGATCAAATGTTTTTTTTATTTTTCAAACATTTTTATTTTCCTGCATGCCGGGCAATCACGGCTATGCCAAGGACATCCTAAAATATTACAAATTGTCAAGTTGTGGTATAAGGGAATATATATATGTATACAAATGTTGTATCGTATGACGTAATAAATACTATATTTTGCAATATATTATACATTGTTATTCTTCAAGATATTCTAGCATAATACCCCATCTTTTTTCAGGTTTATCCTCTCGGCCACATAGAGTATATTTATATTTTTCATATTTGTAAAGGTTTTTCACCTGTGTTTTTATGCTTAAAAAGGTTGGACAGGTGTTATTGGTACGTGAGTTGAAGATTACCTTTTTTGTCAATAGGATTACAGCATTGATCCAATGTGCCTTTTGTAATTCACCGAGAACAATAATTCTTTCAGTTATAAGGTAATCAGCCACTCCCACTTCTGCAATCAATTCTCAACTTCTGTCCATAGTGTTTTGACCTTACCACATTCTATTAGCATGTGTTCATTGGAGTCATCAGATTCATTACAAAAAGTACAAAGTGGAGAGTCCTTGATTCTCATTTTGAATAAAATGTTATTGGTAAAGAATCTTCTGTGCAGGGTTCTAAACTGTATGTATCTGAGGTATATGTAATCAAACATATTTTGCTTTGAGAAAGATTTCTTAAAACAAAAGATTCATTCACATTTCCCAGTTTTTCATTCCATTTGAAACACGCATTTTCAATAATTGAGTTGTTTTTACTCAGCAGTAGTTTATATATTGTAGATACTCCTTTAATATCCTTTTGCAGGATGACATTTAAGAGGCAGTTATTTGGAGTAGAGTGGCTGAAGAGGGGAGTCTCTCTAGATTATAAGAAGGCTTTCACCTTCATTAGTACAGCTCCATACTCTAAAAAATGTGTATGTAGATGAAATTTTGTTTCAAAGTCAATCTGATTAAGAAATTTTCCATCTGCCTGTAGGAGATCATTTATATTGTAAACACCTTTGAGTAACCATTCTCTTTTGATTTGTAGTCTGAGTATATTGTTGTACCATAGTGTAGTCAAGACGATATTCTCACAAATGTATATTTTATCATCTTTCCACAGCATTTTCAGGCTGTTTAAAACATTCAACCAAAATGGATTAAAAGTAATTTCGAGAAGTCTCTCTATATAATCCACTCCATATTTAAAAAGACCATCAAAATCACAATTATATGGAATGATACTCCATTTAGAGTGTGTGACAATATATCTTCTCAACCATCCTATTTTTAGAGCGGCATCAAAAAGTTTTAAATTGTGCAATTTTAAACGTCCGTCAATAACATTTGCCTCCATGATTTCTCTGCGGAATTTTGGAGGTTTATTACACCATAGGAAAGAGAAGAAAATTTGCTCTAATTGGGATATTGCTATACTTGAAGGGGTAGGAAGGGACAAGAGTATATGTGTAATCTTGGACATTAGTAATGATCTGATTATCACTACTTTACCATATGGTGTTAATGACCTGGTACTCCAAATTGAGATGAGTTTTTTGATGTCTGACACTTTAGCACTAATATTATCATCTGTTATTGACTCCATCTTGTCAATATTGTACTTAATGCCAAGTACCTCAAATTCAGTTGTCCACTTTAATCCAAATTTACCTTCCCATGATATACTCCTGCCCCTTAAAGCCCCAATTTTAATGACATTTGTCTTGTCCTTATTTATTGCAAGACCAGACACTTTCCTAAACCACTCCAGCACACGCATGACACCACATAAACTTCTTTTGTCTCCACCTAGATAGATAGTGGTGTCATCCGCATACTGGGATAGTTTGGTTGTCATACACTACAACACCTTTTATGTCCTTTTTTCCCTTATAACATGAGATAATATCTCGACACAAAGCACGAAAACATAGGGGGATATGGGGTATTTTTTCTTAGTAATTTTATCCAATTTGAAAAATTGGGTGTACGTTT
>OZ012698.1:1899288-1901788 GCA_963942565.1 Maea johnstoni
ACTCTCAGATGAGTACCCATGTTTTCAGACATTTTTTAGGATTTTGCATCATTTTATGTAGGCCAAATTAGCAACCGCCAGCATAAGGGTTAAATCATTATTTGACCGACAAATACAAACCCTGTGATGTAGAAATAATTTGCTCTAAGGGGCAGTTGACCCACTCATAATGTATTTTACAGTCAATAGATATACAATACAATGCAAGACAACTCAGGCTTGAGAGGTCATCGTGACATCGTCTGCTACTACGATGTTATTGACGAAAACTTTGGAATAAAGAATAAATTCTCAAATTATCTAAAAGAGATTCATCGGGTGGGATCTGATAAACATTTCTCCTTCAAATACTTTGTTTGCTATCCTTTTCTTAATACAAATATCACCAAAAGTGTCGGGACTACTGTGCAATTTATATGTTTCGCTACGAGAAAGGAGACTGATCAACCATTTTGATTAAGCCAAAGATCAGTAACTAACCGATGTGTTACGTTCAAAATCCGATAGCATTCAGGGGATGCCTTGGCCTCAATCCGTTTTTTTTAGCAAAAATGTTGTTTAACCAATTAATGCTTAGAGCGGCCAAAATAGTATAGTATAGTACTTTATTTGCTGTAATCATATAGTTACAAATTGTATACATTTACTAATACATAGAACAGGAAAAACAAACATACAAAAATAACAAATTTTGGAAAAGGAACAGAACAGAAATTCAATAAATAATGAAACTTCACAAATACAGTCCAGTGATTCATATTTGCGTCACCATTACTCTCGGCAGGAAATTGTTCATTCTCCCACAAACCATAAGCTAATGTGGATGCCGGATGAGGTGGACAAAGTAGCTCAGTTGTTTAGGTGTCGGACTAGTTATCAGTAGGTCGCTGGTTCAATTCCCGGCCGGGGCACTTTGGTCTGTCCTCAGGTAAGACAGTTTATTCCATGTTGCCTCAGTCTACCGAGCTGCAAAACGGGTACCTAGCATAAATAATGCAGTGCTTAGAGCGTGTGCTTAGAGCTATATGCTGCCAGTTGCTCTGGAATATCCCTCGGGGGATTGGAATGGTTTCCGTGTGTACAGGCCTGCTAGGGGAGGAAGGTCGTGTGAGCACTTCGGTGGATACAAGACTATAAACCGAATACCGGTACCTTTGATGAGAAATTAACATATAACGAGCAAATTTGATCCAGGATGCTGATTGGAATCTTTTAAGGATCACCTTTAGCAGGTTGGCCTGGTCGCTTTACAAATGTTAGGCATCGTTATGACTTATATAACCTAGGGTACCTTTACAATGATAAAACCACTTTGGACCATTCGTTAAGAATGGAATTTTTACCGGTTCTGGGTGGTTATGTCGCTATAATTTAAGCTGTTGAACGCAGTATAAATCGAAATCCCCTCTCCTCCTCTCGCACAAAACACCCTTAGCATTGTAGTTGGTGTGCAATGTGTATGATTGACAAATTGACCGAATGACAACAATGTTATCTCATGTGGAATATAAACAAAAAAAACTTTTAAAGATGAAAAACGTGTTTAATTACACAAGAATATCACCAGGCTACATTTTTTATGATACACAATCTATACATATTACGGTTGTCTTTTTCTAAATCCCCGTGGCTTTTAGACACCTACGTCTTTCCTGTTCCTATATCTATCGTTCCTGTGATATTCTTATAGGAAGCTGCTTATATAGTATTGCTTTTTCCACGAAATTCTGTATAATTTCCCTGATGGTGTGTGAGTAGAGCCATATATGTTAGCAAGTATATATATTGTAATAACAAAATTTCCGTTTGATTAACTAACCCTTTCTACTATTATACGTTGTATTTCTTGTTTATTTATATCACAATGATTTTGTTATAGAAATATTACAGTCAAAAAACATATATATATATATATATATATATTAACCCTTCCAATCATAAGGCTACTTTCGTTCAAAGCACAAAGACGTAGATTTCCTTTGGAAACGCTTTTAATCCCTGTCATGTTGGTATTCATTGGATAGCCCTCGCTGAGTACTCTCAGATGAGTACCATGTGTCAGGGTTCCAGTCATTTTAAAGGATTTTGCATCCATTTGCATTGGCCAAACTAGCCACCAGCAGGATAAGGGTTTACCACAGCAACACACACTCTGTTACCGTGATCCACCCACAACTGGACCATCAGAGGAACTGACACAGTTAAATTTACAGCCGGTTACCCGTGGACAGTGGTACCTAGTACATGTGTTCAGTATAATCACCGTAGGCTGGCAACATGTCCCTCGTTGAACATCCTGTTTCTTAATGGGCTGTTCTCTTATTGTTATCCTCTGCTTATACACGCCACTTATAGTATTAAAGCTCTAGTAGATCATATGGTCAATGTGGTGTCCATTTGAGTATGATATGACCATTAATCCTTATGCCACTGGTGGCCGATTTCGCCATTGCAAAATGGAAACCTGGTATATGGGTACTCATTTGAGAGTTCTCAGCGA
>OZ012698.1:1906788-1976788 GCA_963942565.1 Maea johnstoni
ATGCCCATTTTGCATTGAATTACCCTAAATTAACACTTTTATAAATTATTTGGTTATGTGAATTGTAGTCCATCTTTTGTTTTTATTTCTCCTCCCCTTAATGGTACCACTTTATCTATTTCGTGTTAATTTAGTTCGTGCAACTTCTAATGGTAACGTGATTTAACCCATCCATGTTTAAGAGTTTGCTTAAATTGCCGTCTGGATCTATGATACTTTTGAAAATAACTTACGAATGATGGGTGGCTCCTGGAAATATTTGATGGGGAGTTATAGACAGAGTTATGATGAATATTTCACCTTTAAATCCCAAAGAATGCTTTTGTTAGGCCACCCTGTTTTTTTTTGTTGTTTTTTTTTTGTTTTTTTCTTAGAGTCTGTCGACTAGGACTGGTAGCGAGATGTTTCTAACAGCCTATTCTCAACTAAATAAAATCAATCAATCAATTAATCCCTGTAACCTGAAGGGTTGGAGATATACATCCTCAAATCTGAGGCTCTACTACAGCATTGATAAATCCATGTAGTTGATTGAATCACTCTTACAATGAATATTCTTAAAACTCTTCTTTTGGACTCTGACAGAAGATTTCTAAACCACTTTCGTCCGTAAGACACCAAAGTCGACTTTTTTTCGACTGTAACAAAAGATTTTTTTCCACAAAAAGCTCGTAATAAAAGTAATTAAATTGGAGTGGCCTTAGAGAGATATAACAACATTAGTCAGGCATTTCTTGGTGCCAGAGCAGTAATGGATTAATGTTTGTGTTACAGATCTTGCCATCATCGTCATCCTTTTTGCCTTCGCATGAATCAACATGTCCGGATGGTGGATCGGATATACCCTATGTACATTCGTCAAGCCGTCTGTCAAGATTTCAAACATCAAGACCAACCAGAATATTCATACAGAAAAGTACAGGATGCAGTAGTTTGGATGGAAACGAGTCGTCGAATATTGAAAAAGGGGATTCTATGCAGGAACCTCTCAGAAAGGAAGCAATACAGCAGAATACTTGGCGTGATTCACATTTCAACCGCTGGGTGGCGCTGTTCATTGGCATCACCCTATTTCTTGGTATTCTATGTCTTGGGTTCCTAGCGTCGACTACATATCTTGAAGGTAGATATCATATTGACCTCGTACCCACTTACTATCTCACTCGTTGACAGTGAAATGGTCAATTTTCGCTTCTGACCTCACCAATTTTCAAAGATTCAAAAGGATGTCCCCATATTAACTTTAGAAAAAATGGCGTTATGCATGGTATTTTGGAAAGGTTTGATCAAGACATCTTTATATTAATAACGAGTTTTTGAAACCTTTAGTGTAATCACAAATCTTGGCCCTGTTACTGTCGTGGGTAGCTTGTCTGTGACTGGAAGATATTTAGAAGTCTTTTCTTTTTTTTTTTTTTGCACATTTTATGTCTATAATTTTGAAAAATAGTTTTTTCACAGGTTTGGTTGCGCTATCTTTTTTTTCAATGGTTCGCAATATTTTAATGTATTATTTTGAATATGGGATGAAGAACAATTTTTACATAAACCCGTGTTGTCCACGGGGATCAGCTAGTCTATTAATTGACACTGTCGCTGGTCTTTATATCTTTATATATAGATACTAAAAAGGTGTGCATTAGATTACTGTATTTCTAGGCCAGAACGTATTCAATATTTTTTAAATTAGCTTTTAGTTGATAAAAATAATATATTTTTCATTTGCTTTTGCCGTCCCTTCAGTACTATAAAGACATTTTGATACAAAAATGATCCAAAAACGGTAATTCAAGCTTATTAAACAAAATGATAAATTGACTCTTCTTAACACCATATTTGATGCTTGGTCGAGCTTTTTGACATTCATTTCTTTCTTCCCTTTTCGTCGAAAGATTTCCCAGATAGGGCGAGAGGACCAGTAAAAAGAGACACAGGTACAATTCCCACAGGTGAGTTATCGAGTCAGCCACTAATTTGTTTGAATTTGAGATGGTAATCTAGATCTCTTCGTATAGTACGAGGAGAATAATAGCCGATACTTGAATTAGATCAATATATTAAACGCTGCTTTTTTCACCATGATTATTACATCTCAATGGATAAAGGATAAACCTTGATATTTTATTTTTCACAATTCTGTACGCAAGTGTTCGTATTTAGGATAAAGGGCCTACCTTTATGGCCGAGTGGTCTAGAGCATTGCCACTGACTGCTCGCTGTCTCTCACCGCAGTTCGGGTTCGAATACCAGTCAGGGCATGTGAGGAAGTTTCAGTGGCTTGGGGTTAGGCTGTGGTTTTTGGCGGGTATTCCCGATTCCTCCACCACTTACAACTGGCTAGGCACTAATTAGCTACAATAGCGAACAAATTCCAAATCCAGAGTTTTTCGGAACTAGGGTTGGATGCCATGTGTCGGCAGTAGAATGGGTGTAGTAGGGGGGGGGGGGGGGGGGTTGACTGTAAGGTGTTCGTGTTCGGCGTCCATTTACACTACAGGTCTGTAGTGTAAATGAACGCCCGGTCGCTACGCGTCGCCACCGTTGCGTATTATAATATTATAATTACTTGTGACGTCATCAAAACTGTAAAATCGCTAATTTCACTGATTCAAAAAAGGTTATTTAATTTCCTAAAAGTGTATTCTTAGTACAATTAGTCCATTGAATGTATCCATGCTGTTTGACCAAAACAGAGTGGACGCTATCATACATAACTGGAAGAACCAAGTTTTCAGTAATGAAACAATCCCAGGCGTTCCACAAAGGCTTTCGACGTGTTTGAAGCCGCCTACCGGCGGGTTCTGGAACCTCGCGTCCAGCCCAACTAGGTCATCCGTGTTCTTCGCGTACAAATGACGTCATGCGTTTGGCAAAGCACGACGGCATCACTTTTTGCAGTGGTGTCTGGACGGTCACGAACTTTGGTAACATACTTTCAATGTATATCTTACCGACTTTTTCACTGAACAAAAAAAATAGTTCTGAACGAATGAAAAAAACACAGTGTTTTCCTGAATAAATAATTCTTATCTTCCTAAGGAAAGTTTTATTAAATTTTCTTGACAGATTTTTTTCATTTGTCTTGCCAGAAAAGCTTGCGAATCAGCTGTGTGTTCAAACCACAAGTTCTTGAACTCCCTCGTTGTATTCATGAGTGTATGTTAATTGTTATTATTTTCCTTATCGTGTTGGATGTTGGTGACAAATTAGTCCCACGCTTCTTAAAACGGATGTACTTCCGAATATCCACATTGAGCCATCGGTAAGGTTTTTATACTTTAAATATAAACGCCAGCACAGGGTTTAATCTTTGTCAGACTTGGACATAATACAAGATCTAATTCTGATTTCTTTTATTCCAGTTACTTATGCCATGACTTTAAAGCTGACTGATGAATGGAACCCAAAATTGGAAGACAAAAGTTCTGTAGAATTCAGAGCAGTCGCAGATGCAATTTGCAATGAGGTAGGTATTTCAACTACTGTATATCGTGTTAATAGTTTGCATATAAAATAATGCGCTAAGCACATAACTGCCTTTGATGCGCAGTTTAATTATTGCGCATTGGTAACCTCCAGCTCAAGCTGTGTATGGGGGCCAAGGTTATGCAACCTATCCGGCTTTTGGGAAGGATGGTACTGCAAAATTCAAGTTTAGATACTATGTACTTAAAATATAGACGAGATGGGTATATTTCATAAATGTTCCTTCTATCATAATATACTACAATTATTTTTAAAACATTGTCTTTTCATATCCGTATTGCCAATCGCCTTTTGCAAAAAAACGTTTTTGCCAAGAAAACAAGCTGTTCCAATGGTATTTCTTATTGCGATATGACCTAAAAAGTTGAAACCGACGGACTCTTAACAAAGAAATAATATGCCTAGTTATCACCATGATTACCTTACCAATGAGCCTCACATTCCATTTAGAACTAGATACATCATACTTTCATTTCATTTAGGTTACAAGGGCATTTAAACAGACAGAATACTCAAACGCCATCCGAGTATGCTCAGTTAAATCCTTCAGGTAAGTCTGTATGGTGTGTGAAACAACAGAAACCCAAACACGTAATAAGTTCGTAATGCATACAAGCGTACATATATAGATAACATAAAGTGCCAACATTCAAATCCTACACTAAATTCGTCACAGGGCAGTCATATCAGGGCATAATCATGACCACACCCCCAATTGCCATCCAGTTTCCTGGGCATGGAAGGATGGATGTCATGACCTCGCAACTGAGAACATAGCTTTGATTCGCAAGCTACATGGGACATTGATGTTCTTGGCTTATTCTTTTGACATATCATTCATGGGTGTTTGTACAACTAGGTGCTGGCAGACATCCAGTTGACTGGTGCAGGAATTACATACATACATATACATACATATTTGTTATACATCAGAACCAGTTGCCTGCCAGTGACAGGTTGACTGGTTCCCTGAGCATTCCATGCTTTGACTGTAAAGGCATGTTTGTTTACACACGCAATCATCAGGGCAGCCATCTAGTCTGCAGTTGTGCAACCAGTAACCAGTTTGCCTCTGCATTTATTGCAGGAATTAAATGTCCTTGATTTAGCATTGATTCATAAATTATTTCAGGGACCTTTAGGTTTGGAAAGTTTATTCGCTCTAATAATGTCCAAATAATCAACGTTAACTAAAATCTCCATACATAAATGTGAGAAAATCCCAACCAATTTTGTATATTTTTATCTTTTCAGACAGGGAAGTATACTTGCAGACATAGATTTACAACTTGATGAAGCTGGCGTATCAACTCCAGAATTTTCTGATACAAGGATGTTATCAGCATTTACAAAGAAAATCCAAGACAAAAAAGCAGAACAAAGTAACACACTTATCAACATTGATGTGGATTCAGTTTATTTTGGAAGAGTAACTAAACCTATGAAAAACAAAACTACCATGCCCTTTACATATCAATTCACAACAACCATAAACAATTCAAGATCTCACATACAGTCATCATTTCTATTTTCCACTCTTTCAAGCACTCTAAGTATCACATCTTCAAAGTCTCTTACTATTTCACACTCATCGTCATCTGCTTCTCCATCCATTTCTTCAATAAGACCATCATCCTACTCCCCAATTATATCCAGTAGTACCATCCAGGCCATCCCCTCTCCTATTCAATCCAGCTCTTCGTTGATGCAATATTCCCTTTCAGTGTCTCCATCTAGCTCTTTTGTACAGGCAATTCCTTCATCAGCAGTTCGTTTCAGTTCTGGTTATAGATCAGATTCCTCATCCTCAACTATATCAAGTTCTGTAATCAGACAACACTCAACATCATCAACTTCCTCTAGTTCTGCTGTCAGCCCAACCTTCTCATCCCTAATCCAAATTAGTTCTTTGATCAGACATAAGTCCTCATCCACTATTGGATCCAGCTCAATGCAGTCCTCCTCCTGCTTTATGATATCTGGCTCAATGCAGTCCGCCTCTTCTATGACGTCATCTAGCTCGTCTGCTCAGCCATCCGTTTCATCTTCCCTCATGCCATCTAGCACTGTTTTCCAGGTATCCTCTTTATCTCCAACTCCATCCACATCTTCAATCAGCCCATCATCCTCATCCCCCATGAAATCCAGCAGTGCTGTCCAGATCTCCTCTCCTATTCAATCCAGCTCTTCTGTAATTGAACAATCTTCCACATCCTCAACTCCAAGTTCTGCTGTAAGATCACCCTCCTCATCCCTAACCCAAACTATGTCTTTGATCAAACATACTTCCTCATCCTCAATGCCGTCCAGCATTTCTGCATCTAGCTCTTCTGTACAGACATTCGTTTTGCCTTCCATCATGCCATCTAGCACTGTTGTCCAGGAATCCTATTCACCTGAATTTCAATCCATTCCTTTAATCAGCCCATCATCATCCTCTTACCCAAGCAAGTCCAGCACTGCTGTCCAGACAACCTCATCCTCTTCTATTCAATCCAGCTCTTTACAGATGCAGTTTTCCTCTTCAGTGATGCCATCTTGCTGTGTTAATCAAGCATCGCCCTCATCAGCAATTCCTTCAAGTTTTTACCCCTCATCCTCAACTCTATCTAATTCTGTAATCAGAAATTCCTCAACACTCTCACCTCCATCAAGTTCCCTGATGCTATCAAGCTCTTCTGCAATGCAATCCTCCTCTTCCCTGATGCCATCCAGCTCTTCTGCAATGCAATCCTCCTCTTCCCTGATGCCATCCAGCTCTTCTGCAATGCAATCCTCCTCTTCCCTGATGCCATCCAGCTCTTCTGCAATGCAATCCTACTCTTCCCTGATGCCATCCAGCTCTCCAATGCAATCCGACTCTTTCCTGATGCCATCAAGCTCTTCTGCAATGCAATCCACCTCTTCCCTTATGCCATCTAGCTCTTCCCCAAAGATATACTCCTCTTCCTGGATATTATCCAGCTCTTCTGCTTTGCAATCCTCCTCTCCTCTGATGCCATTCAGTTCTTCTTCAATGCAATCATCCTCTTCCCTGATACCACCCAGCTCTTCTGCTTTGCAGTCCTCCTATTCCCTGATACAATCCAGCTCTTCTGCAAGTCAATCTTCCTCTTCTGTGTTGCCATCCAGCTCTTCCCGAATGATATCCTCCGCTTCTCTAATGCCATCCAGCTCTTCCCGGATAATATCCTCTGCTTCTCTAATGCCATCCAGCTCTTCCCGGATAGTATCCTCCGCTTCTCTAATGCCATCCAGCTCTTCCCGAATGATATCCTCCGCTTCTCTAAAGCCATCGAGCTCTTCCCGAATGATATCCTCCGCTTCTCTAAAGCCATCGAGCTCTTCCCGAATGATATCCTTCGCTTCTCTAATGCCATCCAGCTCTTCCCGAATGATATCCTCTGCTTCTCTAATGCCATCCAGCTCTTCCCGAATGATATCCTCCGCTTCTCTAATGCCATCCAGCTCTTCCCGAATGATATCCTCTGCTTCTCTAATGCCATCCAGCTCTTCCCGAATGATATCCTCTGCTTCTCTAATGCCATCCATCTCTTCCCGAATGATATCCTCTGCTTCTCTAATGCCATCCAGCTCTTCCCGAATGATATCCTCCGCTTCTCTAATGCCATCCAGCTCTTCCCGAATGATATCCTCTGCTTCTCTAATGCCATCCAGCTCTTCCCGAATGATATCCTCCGCTTCTCTAATGCCATCCAGCTCTTCCCGAATGATATCCTCTGCTTCTCTAATGCCATCCAGCTCTTCCCGAATGATATCCTCCGCTTCTCTAATGCCATCCAGCTCTTCCCGAATGATATCCTCCGCTTCTCTAATGCCATCCAGCTCTTCCCGAATGATATCCTCTGCTTCTCTTATGCCATCCAGCTCTTCCCGAATGATATCCTCTGCTTCTCTAATGCCATCCAGCTCTTCCCGAATGATATCCTCCGCTTCTCTAATGCCATCCAGCTCTTCCCGAATGATATCCTCTGCTTCTCTAATGCCATCCAGCTCTTCCCGAATGATATCCTCTGCTTCTCTAATGCCATCCAGCTCTTCCTGGATAATATCCTTCGCTTCTCTAATGCCATCGAGCTCTTCCCAAATGATATCCTCCGCTTCTCTAATGCCATCCAGCTCTTCCCAGATAATATCCTCCGCTTCTCTAAAGCCATCCAGCTCTTCCCAGATAATATCCTCCGCTTCTCTAATGCCATCCAGCTCTTCCCGAATGATACCCTCCGCTTCTCTAATGTCATCCAGCTCTTCCCGGATAATATCCTCCGCTTCTCTAAAGCCATCCAGCTCTTCCCAGATAATATCCTCCGCTTCTCTAATGCCATCCAGCTCTTCCCGGATGATATCCTCCGCTTCTCTAATGCCATCCAGCTCTTCCCGAATGATATCCTCCGCTTCTCTAATGCCATCCAGCTCTTCCCGGATAATATCCTCCGCTTCTCTAATGCCTTCCAGCTCTTCCCGGATAATATCCTCCCCTTCTCTAATGCCATCCAGCTCTTCCCAAAAGATATCCTCCGCTTCTCTAATGCCATCCAGCTCTTCCCGGATAATATTTTCCGCTTCTCTAATGCCATCCAGCTCTTCCCGAATGATATCCTCCGCTTCTCTAATGCCATCCAGCTCTTCCCGGATAATATTTTCCGCTTCTGTAATGCCATCCAGCTCTTCCCGAATGATATCCTCCGCTTCTCTAATGCCATCCAGCTCTTCCCGGATAGTATCCTCCGCTTCTCTAATGCCATCCAGCTCTTCCCACATAATATCCTTCGCTTCCTTGATGCCAACTAGCTCTTCGCAAATAATATCAACCGCTTCACTGATGCAATCCTCCTCTTCTCCAATGCCATCCAGCCCTTCTGCAATGCAATACGGCTCTTCCTTGATACTATCCAGCTCTTCAGCTATGCAGTCTTCCTTTTCCCCAATGCCATTCAGCTCTTCTGTAATGCAACCCTCCTCTTCCCTAAAGCCAACCAGCCCTTCTGCTCTGCAGTCCTCCTCTTCCTTGATGCCATCAAGCTCATCTGCAATGCAATCCTCCTCTTCCCTGATGCCATCCAGCCCTTCTGCAATGCAATACGGCTCTTCCTTGATACTATCCAGCTCTTCAGCTATGCAGTCTTCCTTTTCCCCAATGCCATTCAGCTCTTCTGTAATGCAACCCTCCTCTTCCCTAAAGCCAACCAGCCCTTCTGCTCTGCAGTCCTCCTCTTCCTTGATGCCATCAAGCTCATCTGCAATGCAATCCTCCTCTTCCCTGATGCCATCAAGCTCTTCTGCGCTGCAATCCTCCTCTTCCTTGATGCCATCAAGCTCATCTGCAATGCAATCCTCCTCTTCCCTGATGCCATCAAGCTCTTCTGCAATGCAATCATCCTCTACCCTGATACCATCCAGCTCCTCTGCAATGCAATCCTCCTCTTCCCTGATGCCATCAAGCTCTTCTGCAATGCAATCCTCCTCTTCCCTGATGCCATCAAGCTCTTCTGCAATGCAATCATCCTCTTCCCTGATGCCATCAAGCTCTTCTGCAATGCAATCATCCTCTTCCCTGATGCCATCAAGCTCTTCTGCAATGCAATCATCCTCTACCCTGATACCATTCAGCTCCTCTGCAATGCAATCCTCCTCTTCCCTGATGCCATCAAGCTCTTCTGCAATGCAATCCTCCTCTTCCCTAATGCAATCCTCCTCTTCCCTGATGCCATCAAGCTTCTCTGCAATGCAATCATCCTCTTCCCTAATGCAATCCTCCTCTTCCCTGGTGCAATCAAGCTCTTCTGGAATGCAATCATCCTCTACCCTGATACCATCCAGCTCCTCTGCAATGCAATCCTCCTCTTCCCTGATGCCATCAAGCTCTTCTGCAATGCAATCCTCCTCTTCCCTGATGCCATCAAGCTCTTCTGCAATGCAATCATCCTCTACCCTGATACCATCCAGCTCCTCTGCAATGCAATCCTCCTCTTCCCTGATGCCATCAAGCTCTTCTGCAATGCAATCCTCCTCTTCCCTAATGCAATCCTCCTCTTCCCTGATGCCATCAAGCTTCTCTGCAATGCAATCATCCTCTTCCCTAATGCAATCCTCCTCTTCCCTGATGCCATCAAGCTCTTCTGGAATGCAATCATCCTGTACCCTGATACCATCCAGCTCCTCTGCAATGCAATCCTCCTCTTCCCTGATGCCATCAAGCTCTTCTGCAATGCAATCCTCCTCTTCCCTAATGCAATCCTCCTCTTCCCTGATGCCATCAAGCTCTTCTGCAATGCAATCCTCCTCTTCCCTAATGCAATCCTCCTCTTCCCTGATGCCATCAAGCTCTTCTGCAATGCAATCCTCCTCTTCCCTGATGCCATCAAGCTCTTCTGCAATGCAATCATCCTCTACCCTGATACCATCCAGCTCCTCTGCAATGCAATCCTCCTCTTCCCTGATGCCATCAAGCTCTTCTGCAATGCAATCCTCCTCTTTCCTAATGCAATCCTCCTCTTCCCTGATGCCATCAAGCTTCTCTGCAATGCAATCATCCTCTTCCCTAATGCAATCCTCCTCTTCCCTGATGCCATCAAGCTCTTCTGGAATGCAATCATCCTCTACCCTGATACCATCCAGCTCCTCTGCAATGCAATCCTCCTCTTCCCTGATGCCATCAAGCTCTTCTGCAATGCAATCCTCCTCTTCCCTAATGCAATCCTCCTCTTCCCTGATGCCATCAAGCTCTTCTGCAATGCAATCATCTTCTTCCCTGATACCATCCAGCTCCTCTGCAATGCAATCATTCTCTTCCCTGATGCCATCCAGCTCTTCTGCTCTACAGTCCTCCTCTTCCTTGTTGCCATCAAGCTCATCTGCAATGCAATCCTCCTCTTCCCTGATGCCATTCAGTTCATCTGCAATGCAATCCTCCTCTTCCCTGATGCCATCAAGCTTTTCTGCAATGCAATCATCCTCTTCCCTGCTACCATCCAGTTCTTCTGCAATGCAGCCCTCCTCTTCCCTGATGCCATCCAGTCATTCTGTTATGCAGTCCTCCTTTTCCATGTTGCCATCCAGCTCCTCAGCCCTGCAATCCTCCTCTTCCCTGATGCCATCAAGCTCTTCTGCAATGCAATCATCCTCTTCCCTGATGCCATCCAGTCTTTCAGCAATGCAGCCCTTCTCTTCTCTGATATCATCCAGCACTTCTGCACTGCAATCCTCTTCAATATTGCAAATCAGCTCTATTGCTATGCATGCCTTTTCTTCCCTAATGCCCTCCAGCTCTTCGGCGATACAGCCCACACCTTCTTTGATGCCATCAAGCTCTTCTGCAATGCAATCTTCTTCTCTGATGCCATCCGGCTCTTCTGCAATGCAACTCTCCTCTCCCCTAATACCATCCAGCTCTTCTGCAATGCAACTCTCCTCTCCCCTGATACTATCCAGCTCTTATGCAATGAACCCCTCCTCTTCCCTGATAACCAGCTCTTCTGCTATGCAATCATTCTCTTCCCTGATACCATCCAGTTCTTCTGCAATGCAATCCTCCTCTTCCCTGATGCCATCCAGCTCTTCTGCTATGCAATCGGCATCTTCCCTGGTAGCAACCAGCTCTTCTGCTATGCAATCATCCTCTTCCCTGATGCCATCCAGCTCTTCTGCAATGCAGCCCACCCCTTCCTCTATAACATCCAGCTCTTCTGCAATGCAATCATTCGCTTCCCTGATACCTTCCAGTTCTTATGCAATGCAGTCCTCCTACTCCCTGATACCATCCAGCTCTTCCCCAATGATATCCTCCGTTTCCATGATGCAATCTAGCCCTTCTGCGATACAATTCTCCTCTTTTCTGATACCGTCCAGCTCTTATGCTTTTCAATCATCCTCTTCCCTGATGCCATCAAGCTTATCTGCACTGCAATCATCCTCTTCCTTGATACCATTCAGTTCTTCTGCTATGCAGTCCTCCTCTTCCCTAATGCCATCAAGCCCTTCTGCAATGCAATCCTCCTCTTCCCTGATGCCATCCGGCTCTGCTGCGCTGCAGTCCTCCTCCTCCATGATGCCATCCAGCGCTTCTGCAATGCAATCCTCCTCTTCCCTGATACTATCCAGTTCTTCTGCAATGCAGTCCTCCTCTTCCCTGATGCCATCCAGCTCTTCTCCAATGCAATCCTTTTCCCTGATGCCATCAAGCTTTTCTGCAATGCAATCACCCTCTTCCCTGATACCTTCCAGTTTTTCTCCAGTGCAATCTTTCTCTTCCATGATGCCATCCAGCCCTTTTGTTATGCATTCTTCCTCTCCCATGTTGCCATCCAGCCCTTTTGTTATGCAATCCTCCTTTTCCCTGTTGCCATCCAGCTCTTCTACAATGATATCCTCCTCTTCTCTGATGCCATCCAGCTCTTCTGCAATGCGATCCTCCTCTTCCCTGATGGCATCCAGCTCTTCTGTTATGCAATCCTCCTCTACCCTGATGCTATCCAGCTCTTCTGTAATGCAATCCTCTGCAATGCGATCCTCCTCTTCAATGATGTCATCCAGCTCTTCTCAAATGCAGCCATCCTCTTCCCTGATGCCATCCAGCTCTTCTGTTATGCAATCCTCCTCTACCCTGATGCTATCCAGCTCTTCTGTAATGCAATCCTCTGCAATGCGATCCTCCTCTTCCCTGATGCCATCCAGCTCTTCTGTTATGCGATCCTCCTCTTCCATAATGCCATCCAGCTCTTCTCAAATACAGTCATCCTCTTCCCTGATGCCATCCAGCTCTTCTGTTATGCAATCCTCCTCTACCCTGATGCTATCCAGCTCTTCTGGTATGCAATCCTCTGCAATGCGATCCTCCTCTTCCATAATGCCATCCAGCTCTTCTCAAATGCAGTCATCCTCTTCCCTGATGCCATCCAGCTCTTCTGTTATGCAATCCTCCTCTTCCCTGATGCCATCCAGCTCTTCTATTATGCGATCCTCCTCTTCCATCTTGCCATCCAGCTCTTCTGTTATGCGATCCTCCTCTTCCATCTTGCCATCCAGCTATTCTGTTATGCGATCCTCCTCTTCCATCTTGCCATCCAGCTCTTCTGTTATGCGATCCTCCTCTTCCCTGATGCCATCCAGCTCTTCTGTTATGCGATCCTTCTCTTCCATCTTGCCATCCAGCTCTTCTGTTATGCGATCCTCCTCTTCCATCTTGCTATCCAGCTCTTCCATGCTGCAGTCCTCTTCCATGATGCCATCCAGCTCTTCTCAAATGCAGTCATCCTCTTCCCTGATGCCATCCAGCTCTTCTGTTATGAAATCCTCAGCCCTGCGATCCTCCTCTTCCCTGATGCCATCCAGCTCTTCTGTTATGGGATCCTCCTCTTCCATCTTGCCATCCAGCTCTTCCATGCTGCAGTCCTCCTCCATGATGCCATCCAGCTCTTCTCAAATGCAATCCTCCTCTACCCTGATGCCATCCAGCTCTTCTGTTATGCAATCCTCCTCTACCCTGATGCTATCCAGCTCTTCTGTTATGCAATCCTCAGCCCTGCAATCATCCTCTTCCATGATGCCATCCAGCTCTTTTCAAATGCAGTCATCCTCTTCCCTGATGCCATCCAGCTCTTCTGTTATGCAATCCTCCTCTACCCTGATGCTATCCAGGTCTGCTGTAAGGCAATCCTCAGCCCTGCAATCCTCCTCTTCCCTGATGCCATTCAGCTCTTCTGCCTTGCAAGCCCTCTCTTCCCTGTTGCCATCCAGCTCTTCTACAATGATATCCTCATCTTCCCTGATGCTATTCAGTTCTCCTGCAATGCAATCCTCCTCCTCCCCACTGCCATTCAGTTCATCTGCAATGCAGTCCTCCTCTTCCCTGATGCCATCTAGCTCTTCTGGTATGCAATCCTCCTCTTCCCAGGTGCCATCGAGATCTTCTGTAATGCAATCCTCCTCTTCCCTGGTGCCATCCAGCTCTTCTGTAATGCAATCCTCTTCCCTGATGCCATCAAGCACTTCTGCAATGCAATCCTCCTCTTCCCTGATGCCATCCAGCTCTTCTGTTATGCAATCCTCCTCTACCCTGATGCTATCCAGCTCTTCTGTAATGCAATCCTCTGCAATGCGATCCTCCTCTTCCCTGATGCCATCCAGCTCTTCTGTTATGCGATCCTCCTCTTCCATAATGCCATCCAGCTCTTCTCAAATACAGTCATCCTCTTCCCTGATGCCATCCAGCTCTTCTGTTATGCAATCCTCCTCTACCCTGATGCTATCCAGCTCTTCTGGTATGCAATCCTCTGCAATGCGATCCTCCTCTTCCCTGATGCCATCCAGCTCTTCTGTTATGCGATCCTCCTCTTCCATCTTGCCATCCAGCTCTTCTGTTATGCGATCCTCCTCTTCCATCTTGCCATCCAGCTCTTCTGTTGTGAGATCCTCCTCTTCCATCTTGCCATCCAGCTCTTCTGTTATGCGATCCTCCTCTTCCCTGATGCCATCCAGCTCTTCTGTTATGCGATCCTCCTCTTCCATCTTGCCATCCAGCTCTTCCATGCTGCAGTCCTCTTCCATGATGCCATCCAGCTCTTCTCAAATGCAATCCTCCTCTACCCTGATGCCATCCAGCTCTTCTGTTATGCAATCCTCCTCTACCCTGATGCTATCCAGCTCTTCTGTTATGCAATCCTCAGCCCTGCAATCATCCTCTTCCATGATGCCATCCAGCTCTTCTGCCTTGCAAGCCCTCTCTTCCCTGTTGCCATCCAGCTCTTCTACAATGATATCCTCCTCTTCCCTGATGCTATTCAGTTCTTCTGCAATGCAATCCTCCTCCTCCCCACTACCATTCAGTTCATCTGCAATGCAGTCCTCTTCCCTGATGCCATCTAGCTCTTCTGGTATGCAAACCTCCTCTTCCATGGTGCCATCAAGATCTTCTGTAATGCAATCATCCTCTTCCCTGATGCCATCCAGCTCTTCTGTTATGCAATCCCCCTCTACCCTGATGCTATCCAGCTCTTCTGGTATGCAATCCTCCTCTTCCCTGGTGCCATCCAGCTCTTCTGTTTTGCAATCCTCCTCTACCCTGATGCTATCCAGCTCTTCTGGTATGCAATCCTCCTCTTCCCTGTTGCCATCCAGCTCTTCTGGTATGCAATCCTCCTCTTCCCTGTTGCTATCCAGCTCTTCTGGTATGCAATCCTCCTCTTCCCTGTTGCCATCCAGCTCTTCTGGTATGCAATCCTCCTCTTCCCTGTTGCCATCCAGCTCTTCTGGTATGCAATCCTCCTCTTCCCTGATGCCATCAAGCTCTTCTGTTATGCAATCCTCCTCTTCCCTGATGCCATCCAGCTCTTCTATTATGCGATCCTCCTCTTCCATCTTGCCATCCAGCTCTTCTGTTATGCGATCCTCCTCTTCCATCTTGCCATCCAGCTCTTCTGTTGTGCAATCCTCCTCTTCCATCTTGCCATCCAGCTCTTCTGTTATGCAATCCTCCTCTTCCCTGATGCCATCCAGCTCTTCTGTTATGCGATCCTTCTCTTCCATCTTGCCATCCAGCTCTTCTGTTATGCGATCCTCCTCTTCCATCTTGCTATCCAGCTCTTCCATGCTGCAGTCCTCTTCCATGATGCCATCCAGCTCTTCTCAAATGCAGTCATCCTCTTCCCTGATGCCATCCAGCTCTTCTGTTATGCAATCCTCAGCCCTGCGATCCTCCTCTTCCCTGATGCCATCCAGCTCTTCTGTTATGCGATCCTCCTCTTCCATCTTGCCATCCAGCTCTTCCATGCTGCAGTCCTCCTCCATGATGCCATCCAGCTCTTCTCAAATGCAATCCTCCTCTACCCTGATGCCATCCAGCTCTTCTGTTATGCAATCCTCCTCTACCCTGATGCTATCCAGCTCTTCTGTTATGCAATCCTCAGCCCTGCAATCATCCTCTTCCATGATGCCATCCAGCTCTTTTCAAATGCAGTCATCCTCTTCCCTGATGCCATCCAGCTCTTCTGTTATGCAATCCTCCTCTACCCTGATGCTATCCAGGTCTGCTGTAAGGCAATCCTCAGCCCTGCAATCCTCCTCTTCCCTGATGCCATTCAGCTCTTCTGCCTTGCAAGCCCTCTCTTCCCTGTTGCCATCCAGCTCTTCTACAATGATATCCTCCTCTTCCCTGATGCTATTCAGTTCTCCTGCAATGCAATCCTCCTCCTCCCCACTGCCATTCAGTTCATCTGCAATGCAGTCCTCCTCTTCCCTGATGCCATCTAGCTCTTCTGGTATGCAATCCTCCTCTTCCCTGGTGCCATCGAGATCTTCTGTAATGCAATCCTCCTCTTCCCTGATGCCATCCAGCTCTTATGCAATGCAATCCTCCTCTTCCCTGATGCCATCAAGCACTTCTGCAATGCAATCCTCCTCTTCCCTGATGCCATCCAGCTCTTCTGTTATGCAATCCTCCTCTACCCTGATGCTATCCAGCTCTTCTGTAATGCAATCCTCTGCAATGCGATCCTCCTCTTCCCTGATGCCATCCAGCTCTTCTGTTATGCGATCCTCCTCTTCCATAATGCCATCCAGCTCTTCTCAAATACAGTCATCCTCTTCCCTGATGCCATCCAGCTCTTCTGTTATGCGATCCTCCTCTTCCCTGATGCCATCCAGCTCTTCTGTTATGCGATCCTCCTCTTCCATCTTGCCATCCAGCTCTTCTGTTATGCGATCCTCCTCTTCCATCTTGCCATCCAGCTCTTCTGTTGTGAGATCCTCCTCTTCCATCTTGCCATCCAGCTCTTCTGTTATGCGATCCTCCTCTTACCTGATGCCATCCAGCTCTTCTGTTATGCGATCCTCCTCTTCCATCTTGCCATCCAGCTCTTCCATGCTGCAGTCCTCTTCCATGATGCCATCCAGCTCTTCTCAAATGCAATCCTCCTCTACCCTGATGCCATCCAGCTCTTCTGTTATGCAATCCTCCTCTACCCTGATGCTATCCAGCTCTTCTGTTATGCAATCCTCAGCCCTGCAATCATCCTCTTCCATGATGCCATCCAGCTCTTCTGCCTTGCAAGCCCTCTCTTCCCTGTTGCCATCCAGCTCTTCTACAACGATATCCTCCTCTTCCCTGATGCTATTCAGTTCTTCTGCAATGCAATCCTCCTCCTCCCCACTACCATTCAGTTCATCTGCAATGCAGTCCTCTTCCCTGATGCCATCTAGCTCTTCTGGTATGCAAACCTCCTCTTCCCTGGTGCCATCAAGATCTTCTGTAATGCAATCATCCTCTTCCCTGATGCCATCCAGCTCTTCTGTTATGCAATCCCCCTCTACCCTGATGCTATCCAGCTCTTCTGGTATGCAATCCTCCTCTTCCCTGATGCCATCCAGCTCTTCTGTTATGCGATCCTCCTCTTCCATCTTGCCATCCAGCTCTTCCATGCTGCAGTCCTCTTCCATGATGCCATCCAGCTCTTCTCTAATGCAATCCTCCTCTACCCTGATGCCATCCAGCTCTTCTGTTATGCAATCCTCCTCTACCCTGATGCTATCCAGCTCTTCTGTTATGCAATCCTCAGCCCTGCAATCATCCTCTTCCATGATGCCATCCAGCTCTTCTGCCTTGCAAGCCCTCTCTTCCCTGTTGCCATCCAGCTCTTCTACAATGATATCCTCCTCTTCCCTGATGCTATTCAGTTCTTCTGCAATGCAATCCTCCTCCTCCCCACTACCATTCAGTTCATCTGCAATGCAGTCCTCTTCCCTGATGCCATCTAGCTCTTCTGGTATGCAAACCTCCTCTTCCCTGGTGCCATCAAGATCTTCTGTAATGCAATCATCCTCTTCCCTGATGCCATCCAGCTCTTCTGTTATGCAATCCCCCTCTACCCTGATGCTATCCAGCTCTTCTGGTATGCAATCCTCCTCTTCCCTGGTGCCATCCAGCTCTTCTGTTTTGCAATCCTCCTCTACCCTGATGCTATCCAGCTCTTCTGGTATGCAATCCTCCTCTTCCCTGTTGCCATCCAGCTCTTCTGGTATGCAATCCTCCTCTTCCCTGTTGCCATCCAGCTCTTCTGGTATGCAATCCTCCTCTTCCCTGATGCCATCAAGCTCTTCTGGTATGCAATCCTCCTCTTCCCTGATGCCATCAAGCTCTTCTGCAATGCGATCCTCCTCTTCTCTAATGCCATCCAGCTCTTCTGCAATGCAACTCTCCTCTCCCCTGATAACAACCAGCTCTTCTGCTATGCAATCTTCCTCTTCCCTGATACCATCCAGCTCTTATGCAATGAACCCCTCCTCTTCCCTGGTAACAACCAGCTCTTCTGCTATGCAATCATCCTCTACCCTGACGTCATCCAGCTCTTCTGCAATGCAGCCCACCCCTTCCTTGATACCATCCAATTCTTTTGCAATGCAGTCCTCCTACTCCCTGATACCATCCAGCTCTTCCCACATGATACAATCATCCTCTTCCTTGATACCATTCAGTTCTTCTGCAATGCGATCCTCCTCTTCCATTTTGCCATCCAGCTCTTCAGTGCTGCAGTCCTCCTCTTCCCTGATGCCATCCAGCTCTTCTGGTATGCAATCCTCCAATACCCTAATGCCATCCAGCTCTTCTGTAATGCAATCCTCTGCAATGCAATCCTCCTCTTCCCAGGTGCCATCCAGATCTTCTGCAGTACAATCCTCCTCTTCCCTGATACCGTCCAGATCTTCTGCTTTCCAATCATCCTCTTCCCTGATGCCATCAAGCTCATCTACAACTCAATCATCCTCTTCCTTGATACCATTCAGTTCTTCTGCTATGCAGTCCTCTTCCCTTATGCCATCCAGCCCTTCTGCAATGCAATCCTCCATTTCCATTATGCCATCAAGCTCTTCTGCGCTGCAATCCTCCTCTTCCCTGATGCCATCCAGCTCTTCTGTTATGCAATCCTCCTCTACCCTGATGCTATCCAGCTCTGCTGTAAGGCAATCCTCTGCCCTGCAATCCTCCTCTTCCCTGATGCCATTCAGCTCTTCTGCCTTGCAAGCCCTCTCTTCCCTGTTGCCATCCAGCTCTTCTACAATGATATCCTCCTCTTCCCTGATGCGATTCAGTTCTCCTGCAATGCAATCCTCCTCCTCCCCACTGCCATTCAGTTCATCTGCAATGCAGTCCTCCTCTTCCCTGATGCCATCTAGCTCTTCTGGTATGCAATCCTCCTCTTCCCTGGTGCCATCAAGATCTTCTGTAATGCAATCCTCCTCTTCCCTGGTGCCATCCAGCTCTTCTGTAATGCAATCCTCTTCCCTGATGCCATCAAGCTCTTCTGCAATGCGATCCTCCTCTTCCCTGATGCCATCCAGCTCTTCTGTTATGCAATCCTCTTCTACCCTGATGCTATCCAGCTCTCCTGTAATGCAATCCTCTGCAATGCGATCCTCCTCTTCCATGATGCCATCCAGCTCTTCTCAAATGCAGTCATCCTCTTCCCTGATGCCATCCAGCTCTTCTGCTATGCAATCCTCCTCTACCCTGATGCTATCCAGCTCTTCTGTAATGCAATCCTCTGCAATGCGATCCTCCTCTTCCCTGATGCCATCCAGCTCTTCTGTTATGCGATCCTCCTCTTCCATAATGCCATCCAGCTCTTCTCAAATACAGTCATCCTCTTCCCTGATGCCATCCAGCTCTTCTGTTATGCAATCCTCCTCTACCCTGATGCTATCCAGCTCTTCTGTTATGCAATCCTCAGCCCTGCAATCATCCTCTTCCATGATGCCATCCAGCTCTTTTCAAATGCAGTCATCCTCTTCCCTGATGCCATCCAGCTCTTCTGTTATGCAATCCTCCTCTACCCTGATGCTATCCAGGTCTGCTGTAAGGCAATCCTCAGCCCTGCAATCCTCCTCTTCCCTGATGCCATTCAGCTCTTCTGCCTTGCAAGCCCTCTCTTCCCTGTTGCCATCCAGCTCTTCTACAATGATATCCTCCTCTTCCCTGATGCTATTCAGTTCTCCTGCAATGCAATCCTCCTCCTCCCCACTGCAATTCAGTTCATCTGCAATGCAGTCCTCCTCTTCCCTGATGCCATCTAGCTCTTCTGATATGCAATCCTCCTCTTCCCTGGTGCCATCGAGATCTTCTGTAATGCAATCCTCCTCTTCCCTGGTGCCATCCAGCTCTTCTGTAATGCAATCCTCTTCCCTGATGCCATCAAGCACTTCTGCAATGCAATCCTCCTTATCCCTGATGCCATCCAGCTCTTCTGTTATGCAATCCTCCTCTACCCTGATGCTATCCAGCTCTTCTGTAATGCAATCCTCTGCAATGCGATCCTCTTCTTCCATGCTGCCATCCAGATCTTCTCAAATGCAGTCATCCTCTTCCCTGATGCCATCCAGCTCTTCTGTTATGCAATCCTCCTCTACCCTGATGCTATCCAGCTCTTCTGGTATGCAATCCTCTGCAATGCGATCCTCCTCTTCCCTGATGCCATCCAGCCCTTCTGTTATGCGATCCTCCTCTTCCATCTTGCCATCCAGCTCTTCTGTTATGCGATCCTCCTCTTCCATCTTGCCATCCAGCTCTTCTGTTATGAGATCCTCCTCTTCCATCTTGCCATCCAGCTCTTCTGTTATGCGATCCTCCTCTTCCCTGATGCCATCCAGCTCTTCTGTTATGCGATCCTCCTCTTCCATCTTGCCATCCAGCTCTTCCATGCTGCAGTCCTCTTCCATGATGCCATCCAGCTCTTCTCAAATGCAATCCTCCTCTACCCTGATGCCATCTAGCTCTTCTGTTATGCAATCCTCCTCTACCCTTATGCTATCCAGCTCTTCTGTTATGCAATCCTCAGCCCTGCAATCATCCTCTTCCATGATGCCATCCAGCTCTTCTGCCTTGCAAGCCCTCTCTTCCCTGTTGCCATCCAGCTCTTCTACAATGATATCCTCCACTTCCCTGATGCTATTCAGTTCTTCTGCAATGCAATCCTCCTCCTCCCCACTACCATTCAGTTCATCTGCAATGCAGTCCTCTTTCCTGATGCCATCTAGCTCTTCTGGTATGCAAACCTCCTCTTCCCTGGTGCCATCAAGATCTTCTGTAATGCAATCATCCTCTTCCTTGATGCCACCCAGCTCTTCTGTTATGCAATCCCCCTCTACGCTGATGCTATCCAGCTCTTCTGGTATGCAATCCTCCTCTTCCCTGGTGCCATCCAGCTCTTCTGTTTTGCAATCCTCCTCTACCCTGATGCTATCCAGCTCGTCTGGTATGCGATCCTCCTCTTCCCTGGTGCCATCCAGATCTTCTGTAATGCGATCCTCCTCTTACCTGATGCCATCTAGCTCTTCGGTTATGCAATCCTCCTCTACCCTGATGCTATCCAGCTCTTCTGGTATGCAATCCTCTTCATCCCTGGTGCCATCCAGCTCTTCTGTAATGCAATCCACCCCTTCCCTGATGCCATCCAGCCTTTCTGGTATGCAATCCTCCTCTTCCCTGGTGCCATCCAGCTCTTCTGTAATGCAATCCTCCTCTTCCCTGATGCCATCCAGCTCTTCTGGTATGCAATCCTTCTCTTCCCTGATGCCATCCAGCTCTTCTGGTATGCAATCCTTCTCTTCCCTGATGCCATCTAGCTTTTCTGGTATGCAATCCTCCTCTTCCCTAAAGCCAACCAGCCCTTCTGCGCTGCAGTCCACAGCTTCTCTAATGCAAATCAGCTCTATTGCTACGCATGCCTTTTCTTCCCTAATGCCATCCAGCTCTTTGGCGATACACCCCTCATCTTCCCTGATGCCATCAAGCTCTTCTGCAATGCAATCCTCCTCTTCTCTGATGCCATCGAGATCTTCTGTAATGCAATCCTCCTCTTCCCTGGTGCCATCCAGCTCTTCTGTAATGCAATCCTCTTCCCTGATGCCATCAAGCACTTCTGCAATGCAATCCTCCTCTTCCCTGATGCCATCCAGCTCTTCTGTTATGCAATCCTCCTCTACCCTGATGCTATCCAGCTCTTCTGTAATGCAATCCTCTGCAATGCGATCCTCCTCTTCCCTGATGCCATCCAGCTCTTCTGTTATGCGATCCTCCTCTTCCATAATGCCATCCAGCTCTTCTCAAATACAGTCATCCTCTTCCCTGATGCCATCCAGCTCTTCTGTTATGCGATCCTCCTCTTCCCTGATGCCATCCAGCTCTTCTGTTATGCGATCCTCCTCTTCCATCTTGCCATCCAGCTCTTCTGTTATGCGATCCTCCTCTTCCATCTTGCCATCCAACTCTTCTGTTGTGAGATCCTCCTCTTCCATCTTGCCATCCAGCTCTTCTGTTATGCGATCCTCCTCTTCCCTGATGCCATCCAGCTCTTCTGTTATGCGATCCTCCTCTTCCATCTTGCCATCCAGCTCTTCCATGCTGCAGTCCTCTTCCATGATGCCATCCAGCTCTTCTCAAATGCAATCCTCCTCTACCCTGATGCCATCCAGCTCTTCTGTTATGCAATCCTCCTCTACCCTGATGCTATCCAGCTCTTCTGTTATGCAATCCTCAGCCCTGCAATCATCCTCTTCCATGATGCCATCCAGCTCTTCTGCCTTGCAAGCCCTCTCTTCCCTGTTGCCATCCAGCTCTTCTACAACGATATCCTCCTCTTCCCTGATGCTATTCAGTTCTTCTGCAATGCAATCCTCCTCCTCCCCACTACCATTCAGTTCATCTGCAATGCAGTCCTCTTCCCTGATGCCATCTAGCTCTTCTGGTATGCAAACCTCCTCTTCCCTGGTGCCATCAAGATCTTCTGTAATGCAATCATCCTCTTCCCTGATGCCATCCAGCTCTTCTGTTATGCAATCCCCCTCTACCCTGATGCTATCCAGCTCTTCTGGTATGCAATCCTCCTCTTCCCTGATGCCATCCAGCTCTTCTGTTATGCGATCCTCCTCTTCCATCTTGCCATCCAGCTCTTCCATGCTGCAGTCCTCTTCCATGATGCCATCCAGCTCTTCTCTAATGCAATCCTCCTCTACCCTGATGCCATCCAGCTCTTCTGTTATGCAATCCTCCTCTACCCTGATGCTATCCAGCTCTTCTGTTATGCAATCCTCAGCCCTGCAATCATCCTCTTCCATGATGCCATCCAGCTCTTCTGCCTTGCAAGCCCTCTCTTCCCTGTTGCCATCCAGCTCTTCTACAATGATATCCTCCTCTTCCCTGATGCTATTCAGTTCTTCTGCAATGCAATCCTCCTCCTCCCCACTACCATTCAGTTCATCTGCAATGCAGTCCTCTTCCCTGATGCCATCTAGCTCTTCTGGTATGCAAACCTCCTCTTCCCTGGTGCCATCAAGATCTTCTGTAATGCAATCATCCTCTTCCCTGATGCCATCCAGCTCTTCTGTTATGCACTCCCCCTCTACCCTGATGCTATCCAGCTCTTCTGGTATGCAATCCTCCTCTTCCCTGGTGCCATCCAGCTCTTCTGTTTTGCAATCCTCCTCTACCCTGATGCTATCCAGCTCTTCTGGTATGCAATCCTCCTCTTCCCTGTTGCCATCCAGCTCTTCTGGTATGCAATCCTCCTCTTCCCTGTTGCCAT
Source organism: Maea johnstoni (assembly GCA_963942565.1). Classification (NCBI taxonomy): domain Eukaryota; kingdom Metazoa; phylum Annelida; class Polychaeta; order Spionida; family Magelonidae; genus Maea; species Maea johnstoni. The sequence goes on from OZ012698.1 coordinate 1,929,864, forward strand.
CCAGCTCTTCTGGTATGCAATCCTCCTCTTCCCTGATGCCATCAAGCTCTTCTGGTATGCAATCCTCCTCTTCCCTGATGCCATCAAGCTCTTCTGCAATGCGATCCTCCTCTTCTCTAATGCCATCCAGCTCTTCTGCAATGCAACTCTCCTCTCCCCTGATAACAACCAGCTCTTCTGCTTTGCAATCTTCCTCTTCCCTGATACCATCCAGCTCTTATGCAATGAACCCCTCCTCTTCCCTGGTAACAACCAGCTCTTCTGCTATGCAATCATCCTCTACCCTGACGTCATCCAGCTCTTCTGCAATGCAGCCCACCCCTTCCTTGATACCATCCAATTCTTTTGCAATGCAGTCCTCCTACTCCCTGATACCATCCAGCTCTTCCCACATGATACAATCATCCTCTTCCTTGATACCATTCAGTTCTTCTGCAATGCGATCCTCCTCTTCCATTTTGCCATCCAGCTCTTCAGTGCTGCAGTCCTCCTCTTCCCTGATGCCATCCAGCTCTTCTGGTATGCAATCCTCCAATACCCTAATGCCATCCAGCTCTTCTGTAATGCAATCCTCTGCAATGCAATCCTCCTCTTCCCAGGTGCCATCCAGATCTTCTGCAGTACAATCCTCCTCTTCCCTGATACCGTCCAGATCTTCAGCTTTGCAATCATCCTCTTCCCTGATGCCATCAAGCTCATCTACAACTCAATCATCCTCTTCCTTGATACCATTCAGTTCTTCTGCTATGCAGTCCTCTTCCCTTATGCCATCCAGCCCTTCTGCAATGCAATCCTCCATTTCCATTATGCCATCAAGCTCTTCTGCGCTGCAATCCTCCTCTTCCCTGATGCTATCCAGCTCTTCTGTTATGCAATCCTCCTTTACCCTGATGCTATCCAGCTCTGCTGTAAGGCAATCCTCAGCCCTGCCATCTAGCTCTTCGGTTATGCAATCCTCCTCTACCCTGATGCTATCCAGCTCTTCTGGTATGCAATCCTCCTCATCCCTGGTGCCATCCAGCTCTTCTGTAATGCAATCCACCCCTTCCCTGATGCCATCCAGCCTTTCTGGTATGCAATCCTCCTCTTCCCTGGTGCCATCCAGCTCTTCTGTAATGCAATCCTCCTCTTCCCTGATGCCATCCAGCTCTTCTGGTATGCAATCCTTCTCTTCCCTGATGCCATCCAGCTCTTCTGGTATGCAATCCTTCTCTTCCCTGATGCCATCTAGCTTTTCTGGTATGCAATCCTCCTCTTCCCTAAAGCCAACCAGCCCTTCTGCGCTGCAGTCCACAGCTTCTCTAATGCAAATCAGCTCTATTGCTACGCATGCCTTTTCTTCCCTAATGCCATCCAGCTCTTTGGCGATACACCCCTCATCTTCCCTGATGCCATCAAGCTCTTCTGCAATGCAATCCTCCTCTTCTCTGATGCCATCCAGCTCTTCTGCAATGCAACCCTCCTCTCCCCTAATACCATCCAGCTCTTCTGCTATGCAATCTTCTTCTCAGATACCATCCAGCTCTTATGCAATGAACCCCTCCTCTTCCCTGATAACAACCAGCTCTTCTGCTATGCAATCATCTTCTTCCCTGATGCTATCCAGCTCTTCTACAATACAGCCCATCCCTTCCCTGATGCCATCCAGTTCTTCTGCAATGCAGTCCTCCTCTTTCCTGATGCCATCAAGCTCTTCTACAATGCAATCATCCTATTCCATGATACCATCCAGCTCCTATGCAATGAACCCTTCTTCTTCCCTGATAACAACCAGCTCTTCTGCTATGCAATCATCCTCTTCCCTGATGCTATCCAGCTCTTCTACAATACAGCCCACCCCTTCCGTGATGCCATCCAGTTCTTCTGCAATGCAGTCCTCCTCTTCCCTGATGCCATCAAGCTCTTCTGCAATGCAATCCTCCTCTTCCCTGTTGCCATCCAGCTCTTCTACAATGATATCCCCCTCTTCCCTGATGCTATTCAGTTCTTCTGCAATGCAATCCTCATCCTCCCCGCTGCCATTCAGTTCATCAGCAATGCAGGCCTCCTCTTCCCTGTTCCCATCCAGCTCTTCTACAATGATATTCCCCTCTTCCCTGATGCTATTCAGTTCTTCTGCAATGCAATCCTCCTCCTCCCCACTGCCATCCAGCTCTTCTGGTATGAAATCCCCAGCAATGCAATCCTCCTCTACCCTGATGCCATCCAGCTCTTCTGGTATGCAATCCTCTGCAATGCAATCCTCCTCTTCCCTGGTGCCATCCAGCCCTTCTGCAATGCAATCATCCTCTTCCCTAATACCATCTAGTTCTTCTGCTATGCAATCATCCTCTTCCCTGATGCCAGCCAGCTCTTCTGCTATGCAGTCCTCCCCTTCCCTGATGCCATCTAGCTCTTCTGCAATGCACTCCTCTTCCTTGAATCCATCAAGCTCTTCTGCAATGCAATCATCCTCTTCCCTGATGCCATCAAGCTCTTCTGCAATGCAGTCCTCCTCTTCCTTGAATCCATCAAGCTCTTCTGCAATGCAATCATCCTCTTCCCTGATGCCATCAAGCTCTTTTACAATGCAGTCCTCCTCTTCCCTAAAGCCAACCAGCTCTTCTGTGCTGCAGTCCTCCTCTTCCTTGAATCCATCAAGCTCTTCTGCAATGCAGTCCTCCTCTTCCCTGATACCATCTAGTTCTTCTGCAATGCAATCATCCTCTTCCCTAATGCCATCCAGCCATTCTGCAATGCAATCATCCATTTCCATAATGCTATCCAGCTCTTCTGCGCTGCAGTCCTCCTCTTCCCTGATGCCATCCAGCCCTTATGCAATGCAATCCTCCTATTCCATTGTGCCATCCAGCTCTTCCATGCTGCAGTCCTCTTCCTTGATGCCATCAAGCTCTTCTCCAATGCAATCATCCTCTTCCCTGATGCCATTCAGCTCTTCTGCAATGCAATCCTCCTCTTCCATGACACCATCCAGCCCTTCTGTTATGCATTCCTCCTCTCCCATGTTGCCATCTAGCTCCTCAGCCCTCCAATCCTTCTCTTCCCAGATGCAATTCAGCTCTTCTGCTTTGCAGGCACCCTCTTCCCTGTTGCCATCCAGCTCTTCTAAAATGATATCCTCTTCTTTACTGATGCTATTCAGTTCTTCTGCAATGCAGCCCTCCTCTTCTCTGTTACCATCTACCTTTTCTAATCAAGAATACTTTTCATCTTCCCTTATGTCATCTAGCACTGTTTTCCAGATATCCTCTTCATCTGCAAGTCCATCCCTTTCTTTAATCAGACCACCATCCACTTCCCAATTAAGACCCATAAGTGCTGTCCAGACATCCACTCTCCAAACCAGCTCTTCTCTAATGCAATATTCCTCTACAGTGATGCCATCTAGCTTTGTTGTTCAGGCATCGCCCTCATCGGCAATTTCCTCCAGTTCTGATAATAAGCAATACTCCTCATCCGCAACTTCATCAGGTTTTGTAATTAGACAATTCTCTACGTCATCAACCCCACCAAGTTCTGCTGTCAGACCACTCTCCTCATCCCCAACCAAAAGTAGTTCTTTGATCCTACATACCTCCTCATCCTCAATTCTGTTAAGCTCTTCTATAACACAATCATCCCCTTCCCTGACACCATCTGACTCTTCTGTTCAGGCATCCTTTTCATTTTCCTTTGTGCCATCTAGTACCATCCAGATATCAACTTCCACTGCAGCTCCATCCATTTCCTTAACCAAATCACCATCACCATCCCCAATTAAATCCAGTGCTGTCCAGACCTCCTCTCCTATTCAAACCAGTTCTTCGTTTATGCAATCTAATTCCGTCATCCATGCATCACCCTCATCAACAGTTCTTCCCAGTTCTGATAATAGTCCATCCTCAACTGTATCAAGTTCTGTAACCAGATACTCTACACCCTCAATTTCAAGTTCTGCTGTCAGACCAATCTTCTCATCCATAACTCAAACTATTTCTTTGGTCAGAGGTACCTCCACATCTTTAATTCAGTCTAGCTCCTTTGCGATACAGTCCTCCTCTTCCCTGATGCAATCTAGCTCTCCTGTTCAGGCATCCTTTTCATCTTCTCTTATATCATCTAGAACTGTTGTCCAGGCATCATATTCACCTGCAAGTCCATCAATCTCTTCAATCAGACCATCATCCACATCCCCCATTAAATCCAGTGCTTTCCAAACCTCCACTTCCTCTCCTACTCAATCCAGCTATTTGTTAACAGAGTATATTTCTTCAGTGACTTCATCTAGCTCTGTTGTCCAGGCATTCTCCTCATCTTCAATTCCATCCAGTTATGCAATCAAATCATCCAACTCATCTCTAAGTCAATCAATTTTAGTAATCAAGAGATCCTCTTCATCTCAAACTCCATCCGGTTCTTCAATCAAAGCAACAAAATCTTCTACCATTCCATCCAGCTCTGCAGGCCAGGCATCCTCCTTATCTGCTTCGCTTTCCAGTTCTGAAATCAGACAAACGTCCTCATCCTCAATCCAATCTAGTTATGTATTTCAGGCATCCTCCTCATCCCAAACTTTCATCTAATTCTGCAATGAGACCATCCTCCTCACGCCAATTGTCTTTAAGTTCTGTAGTCAGTCAATCCTCCTCAGCCTCAATTCTATCTAGTTCTGCAATCAGACCTTCCTTATTCCCATTTCAATCTAGGTGTTCGGCCCAGTCATCCTCCAAAACTCCAATTCGGTCCAGCTCTTCCTCGCCCCAACACTCCTCTTGTCAGATGTCATCAGGCTCTGTTGTCCAGGCAGCATCCTCATCTGCAACTAGATCATTTTCCTCATCCCCTTTTTCAATCAGCACTAGACCAATTGATATGAACATGAGGAAAAGGGTGTAGGCTTTCACATAAGTAAAAATCTCAAAATGACCATGTTTACAAATCAACGCCACAAGCCACAGTGCAAAGTCTTTGAGATTCTAAATTGGAAAAAAGTCAAGAACTGGTTGGTAAAAGAATGTATAGTGTATCCTTTCACAAGGAGCCTGTCAAACTTGACAAGTGCGTATTCAGCAATAATTCTGAACGAAACAATAGCCGTCAATCTGGATACTTAAAAGGATGTTTAGTGGCATATTTGAACAATTCAAGGCCCTATTGTCTAGATCAATGACCTCGTCTAACAGCTTCATTTCATGGGAGGAGTTGGAAAAGTTTGGCAAAGATAGTTTTATTGTAGGGTATTCTGAATGAAACTTTCTTAAGTGTGGGAAGCATCAAAGCAGGGTAATCCTCTATAATAAACCACATCCTTTGACCTGCTGCTAAGAAATATTTATAATTTTGATTTGGGTTTAATGATCGTCAGCATTCCACTAGTGCAGTTGAGTATGCTGACGATATCTCTGGATGGAGTGTATCTGAAGGCAAATGTAATTAATTGTTGAAGGTTGTTAATGATCTTTCTTTTAAGTAGAGATATCTGTACAATACTGACCATTTTTGAAAACCAGAAATATTGGACTTACACATCTGTGAATCTGCTAAACCATGCTAATCATGAAAAACCTTTACAATAATGGGGCCTAGTAAGCACTACAAAAAACTTAAGAACACAAATGTGTGTAGTCTCACTCTCACACTGGCATATTCCTTTGCTGGGATATCTAATATGTGAATTTGTAAAAGATTTCTTTTTGAGAGACTTTCTCGTTAGAAGTAGAGTGAAGCATATTTTGAGGTAATGGGGTAATTAATGGGACAAGCAAAAAGTATATTGGTTGCAGTTGTTTCAATAACCTACTACACAGGTGAACTTGGATATGACGGACTCAATGGGACCAGGAAAATTGGTCCGTCATATGCAAAATCCGTCGTATACATATGACGAATACTTGATATGCATCGGACTGGGACCAAGCATATCGTCTGTCATATGCAAAAATCCGTTGTACAGTGGTCCGTCATATCCAAGTTCACCTGTAATTTATGTGTCTGTAGTGTAGTTTATGTTTTGGTAGTCGTATGTTAAAGGGAACATAAATTAATCAAATAATACTTTTTAATTACTCGAATAATTGCAATTGAATGATTTTAAAAAGTATGTTTATGTGATGAATTTGTATTGCAATTCCTGGTGTCAAGTGATGCTTGCTGAGTATTGTTAATAAAGTGATGAGTTGAAATAAATAGTTTCTATAGTTTCATTATCAAATTTAGGAAGTCAAAGTTTATTGTAGCTAGTGTCGGCGTTTTACAGTTAACATTTGTTCTGTTGGGTTCCAGTGCTAATTGATGAAGTTAAGAGTTATGATATAACATATGATTTTGTACTATTACTATTGCAGTCAATAAACATAAAAACATAAATACAAATTTACCTTTAACGATTGGTTTACACAGATCATAAGTTCATTCTGACCCATAATATAAACCCTGTGTGGGCAAATCTTGTTCTTTTATGAGGGGTGAGTGAGAAGATGACGTATATTGTACAGCTTGGTGACCTGCTGGCCAACTGTCTATTTAAAAAAATAGAGGATAAACTGTGATTAACACATGCCCCTCATTTTTAATCACCTAACCTGTGGCAGATGCAGGAATGCATTTCAATTCGCATGTTTTGACCAATGGTCAGGAGTACACCAGTGGCTGACATATGGTAGCTCTTTACCACTCGTCGACTACCTTTACGACCCATACTAACCAGGACATGTGGTTCTCTAACCAGGACATCAACCTGTGCTTAACTTAAGATTGCTACCTCTTTTCGGTGGTAATGAATGAATGAATGATTGCTTAAAGGCACATTGGCACACAAAGGCCATTTAGTGCCATAAAATCTTTGTAAGGTAATGGTCCTTTGTTATTGGAATAAAAGTGATCATAAAACGATGAACAACTTCAAAATATAATTTCCATACACCAGGTTGTTTCAAAAGAAACTTTAAATTCTTAAAAGGCTTCACAATCGGGACAACAGACCAATCTCATACAAATGGTCCTTTGTTATTGTTGAAAACAATAACAAAGCAATAGATGAATAAAAATGATCACAAAATGATGAATAGCTTCAAAATATAACTTTCATATAACAGGTTGTTTCAAAAGAAACTATAAATTCTTAAAAGGTTTTACAATCGGTAAAACAGACAAATCTCATTTAAATAAGATAAAATGCTGTCTGGAGGAACCTTTTCAAAGAGTTCCTTAAAGCTATTTACATTAAAATGTCTATTTCTGGACTCAATGAAATCGACACAATCAAATAAAATATGTTTGACAGTCACACGCTATACATTATGGAGGATCTTCCCCTTTCAAAAGGAAGCAGTGAGTCAAATGAGTGTGACCAATTCGAGGGATATTCTTGTTAAAATACTCTCCTCACGCCTAATGATTCGAGAACCTCCAGGACAAAGACCCAACTGTGGATGAATCTCATGTAGTGTGTTGTTTACAGCCTCATCCCACTGAACATTGATGGGTTTTTTAAAATCACCATAAGGAATTGGAACATTTGTGACTCTTCTCGAAAGACCAGCCTTGGCAGCACGGCTGCCTCTTCATTACTCCTAATGCCAACATGACTGGGTATCCAGTAAAATAATATTCTTTTCTCTTGGTACTGTACTAGCCAATTGAGGCGTTCCAGTATGTAGAGGACAAGTGGATGTGTCCAGTCTTGGCCCGAAATGGCTTGAAGAGCAGACTTTGAATCGGAGAAAATAATAAAAAAAATCCTTTCATCATCATCTGCCGTCTCAACCCGATCAAGATCAAAGTACAGAGCGTGCAACTCTGCAGAGCATATAGAAGACTTGTCTGGAAGATGTTCAATGGAAAAATAATTATCGATGACTGCTGCTGCTGCAGCCTTGTCATCGGAAACAGAGCCATCAGTGTAGATGAAATCATAGTCTCGAAAGACATCCTTCACCTCATTATGCATAAACAACATTAAATTGCTTTCTTTATTCAAAATTAAGCTGAAGGTAAATGAAATAAATAAATGAATGAGTGTTTAAAGGCACATCGACATACAAAGATCATTTAGTGCCATACAATATTAGCAAAAAGTGGTCATTTGTCATTGTTGAAGAACAATGACAAAGCATAATCATTCTAGGTGAAAGAAGAAAAAGAGGGATATTTCAGATGCAGGTATCCATAAACAGATCCACGTGTCCCATTTATTTTATAAGCAAGCAGGGTGACACACCACCTTAGGGTTCCCCGGGAGGTGCCACCTCCTATTGCACACCAGAAGGTGTGCCCATTGCAGGGTAAACGGAAAATTAATTTCAAATTTAAAAAGGGATTACATATCATTATATACAAGAAAACTTTAAATTTAGTTGTTTGAATTAGGTTTACACCAACATTAAACTAATTTTCTCATGCAGTGTTTGTTTGTTTGTTTGTTTGTTTGAGATCCGCAACCGCATTTTTCCCCGCGGGGTCAACTCCCAAGGGAGGACATAAGGAGATTACCCCTACCACCCAGGGCACTCGTCACCCCCGGGCCTTGTCTCACTTTCTGTTTTTTCTTCCCTTGAACTTTTGTCATGCATCCTGCATCAGGTCCGTACCCTCCCCTGTCCTCCTGTCCTGTACATATAACCTATCGAGTCTCAGGTCTGTCCCTTCCCTGTTTTCCTGTCCTACACATATATTCAAACCCCACAGAAAGGAACCCCTCAACACTCATCAAACCCCACATACAAACTATGTTAATTCATTATTTCAATAAACAAACAATTAAAACAGCAGTGTACCACTACCTCGTCTCCACTCCTGTATCCTCCGTGCCTACCTGTTCCAGTGCCCCTCACTTAAACCAGTGAATCCCTTTCCCTTAGCCGTTTAGTCTGAACCAACAGCAACTGTGTTAGATAAAGGTGAAAAAGAACAACAACATATATATATACACAAGCACACCCCTATCACTTCTCCCCTTCTCTCGTCTTCATCATTTTCTTCCCCTACCTTCTTTCCTTCCAGTTTCTCCCCCCCCCCCCCCCCTGTTTTCGCTCCCCTTTTCCATCTTATCATCCTCTTTCCTTCTATCATCCTCTCCTCTCTTTTCCCCCTGCTTCCGTCACTTTAACTCCATCTTCTGCCTCTTTCCCCTTCTTCATCCTCCTCCGTTGCTTCTCTCTTTCTTTCTCTCCCCCCTCCCCTTTGCTCCTTATCATTCTCCCCCTTCTCTACTTCTACTCTCCCCTTCTTCCCTGGAAATTCTTCAGCTCTGTCTGCTTACTGCCTCCCACCCTCTTTTGCCCCCTTTTCTACTCTCTTCCAACCTTTGTACTCTTTTTTCCCACTCCTACTTTTCTCTCCATCTCTCTTCTCCATTCTCATATCTCCAGTTCTCTCTTCCCTTCTTTCTCCCCCATCCATTGCCTTTTTCCCCTTCCCTAGCTTCTCGCTCCCTCATCTCTCCTTCGATACAAGCCCTATACATGTAAAATTTATCTTTCTCATTTTTCCCTGTCAAGGCCCCAACTATCCCCACTAATCCATTGTTTACATCTACCACATTCTACCAAAAACTCTTCTCCCCCCTATCCACCAACTTCACTATTTTCCCTACTCATTTCTCTTACACAAACACTCAAAATTCCAACAAACAATCAACTTTTCCCAAAACTCCCTACCAAATTTCGTTTCCCGCCAAAAACGCTACCAATGCTAATCCGCTTCGCACCCAAAACCGTTTTAAACGCCCCAAATACCCTCTTTCCGCTCCTACAGCTGACACCTCACAAATCCCAAACTATTCACAAAACGGACAATATACATGACACACAGCAAACCCATCTGCAATCTCTGTAATTGTCCAAAATTTGTCGCCGCTATCCTCTGCTTGTGCACATACTAAATGTTATGGAGCACTTCGCCTAAAGCCTATAAGGAATTGGGCAGCTCAAGTATTCTAGTGCTTCCGTCTACAGAGGTGCTTTCCCAATACAAGAACGTTGTTAAACAGAAAGCAGGTATAAATATGGAGAACCCTGAGTGGATGATACATGAAGCTGTGCGATAAAATATGTTCCCATAGCTTCTTGGGGAATTTGATTAGGTCTTGACGAAATGCAGAAACAAGATCATGTGCATATGGTGAAAAGTGGGACATCTTGAAATTTTGTTGGCTTTGTTGACATTGGTGATATAGCTGACAAACTGGAGCAGCTGAGTGTTGGAAAAGCTGTAATGGCTACACAGGTCCTACAGTTTGTCTTAAATGGATTTACTCGTTTCTCATGGACAGATGCCATTTCAAACCAGTGAATATTTTTGACCAAAAAAGAAAACTTTTACAAGATATCCAACATTGTTTCAAGAGTATCAGAAATTATACGTGTTTTACCGTGACTTTAGCTTGCTAAACTTAATCAGCTTCAGTGATAGCTAATGAGGCCAAATTGCAATCTAGGAGGCTAATTTCAAAATTTGGACACCAAATCTGAATAAATAAAAAAGAAACCCACCCCTAAAAAGGGCAAAATATGAATTTCATGATGGGCTTTCCTACTACAAATTGACTTTGCCGCAAATTATATATCGATACTACTACTACTACTACTACTACTACTACTACTTCTATTACTACTACTACTACTACTACTACTAGGGCTAGGACGATTAATCATAGGGTCATTTAATCGGTTGGTTCCTGCCGTCATTGCCCGATTATCTCTCAATGAGAACAAGGCGTAATCGATAAATTGGTTGGAAACTTTGGCGATTAATCGAGCAGAAATTTCTGAGCGTTTCCTAGCCCTTACTACTACTACTACTACTTATTTATTTGCAGATGTTTGGTAGCTGGTAAAGTTCCTGGAAGACGGCATTATGTCGGTGGTGCGTGGCCTGGAGGTAGAGAATGAAGAGAGTGGGGACTCAGCCCAGGAGACCGCACTGCATGCGGGTGCAGTCTGTCTGGCCCCATACCAGCATGGGGTCTATCAGGCAGTCATTTTCGAGAGAAATTGCCCCAAAAATGAGGTGTTCATTTGAGTTTATGCGATGTTCACACCATGATTCATGATCCTCACCTTCCTGCCAACAAAATCATACCAGGGTGGTACTGCCCTGAGGGGGGGGGGGGGGGCACGGTAAGCCATGGTAGCCCACGGACTACAGCATTACGAGGTCACAAAATGCTTTGGCCTGCCACAACTACCACATGCACTGCCTGACTTGTCTCTTACACCCTGCTGGGGTGCAGCAGGAAATAAGATTACTGATAAGCACAAGACATGGAAGTGCCTCGCTTCCTCTGTGTGTGTTGGTAGGTGCCTGACCTACATTTTAGGATGTTACAGGACATATTGTAAATGATGCTTATCTCGGATTTTATAAATATCTACACTGCCCTACAGACAAATCACAATAGGTCCTGCCTACCTTGTTACCAAGTCATGGACTGTACAGGTGGTGTAGTATCATAACTGAAATCATTGCACGAGCACCTTGCCTAGACCGAAATATCTTAATATCCAATAGCCTTTAAATTGATTTGCTATGTTTATTTTGCTTTGTGGGACATTTATTGGCTATGTCATGACCTCTAAAGCAATTGCAGAGTCAGAATGCCAGCAATGGTGAAACTGGAACAGTACAACCAGCATTAGTACTGCAGACAATAATTGAATATATGTTGATATCTGCCTAGAAATATTGGTCCCAATCTCTTCCTACCACACCCTTTAACAAGGGATTTTGAATTTTGCTGGTCATTATTTAAAAACAAACTTGTGGAATTAGAGGAATGAATCAATGAATGATTGCTTAAAGGCACATCAGCACACAAAGGCCATTTAGTGCCGTAAAATTTGTCTAAAAACAATGGTCCTTTGTTATTGTTGAAAACATTAACAAAGCAATAAATAAAAACATTCCCAAAACAATGAAGAGTTTTAGATTATAAGTAGTGCATACAAAGATGTTTCAAAAGAAACTAAATTCTTAAAATATTTCGTAATCTGTAAAGCAGACCAATCTCATGTAAATAAGAATGAATGAATGAATGAATGATTGCTTAAAGGTACATCAGCACACAAAGGCCATTTAGTGCCGTAAAATATGTGTAAAAACAATGGTCCTTTGTTATTGTTGAAAACATTAACAAAGCAATAAATAGGTAAAAATATTCACAAAACAATGAAGAGTTTTAGATTATAAGTAGTGCATACAAAGATGTTTCAAAAGAAACTAAATTCTTATAATATTTCGTAATTTGTAAAACAGGCCAATCTCATGTAAATAAGAATGAATGAATGATTGCTTAAAGGTACATCGGCACACATAGGCCATTTAGTGCCATAAAAACTGTGTAAAACAAGGATCCTTTGTTATTGTTAAAAACAAGAACAAGCAATAAATAAGTAAAAATATATTTTGCAAAGAAATCCCCCCAAAATATGCGTTTTTAGTCATTTGTGAGAGAAATTGCCCCAAAAATGAGGTGTTCATTTGAGTTTATGCGATGTTCACATCATGATTCATGATCCTCACCTTCCTGCCAACAAAATCGTACCAGTGTGGTACTGCCCTGAGGGGGGGGGGGGGGGGTGTGCACGGTAAGCCATGGTAGCCCACGGACTACAGCATTACGAGGTCACAAAATGCTTTGTCCTGCCACAACTACCACATGCACTGCCTGACTTGTGTCTTACACCCTGCTGGGGTGCAGCAGGAAATAAGATTACTGATAAGCACAAGACATGGAAGTGCCTCGCTTCCTCTGTGCCTGTTGGTAGGTGCCTGACCTACATTTTAGGATGTTACAGGACCTATTGTAAATGATGCTTATCTCGGATTTTATAAATATCTACACTGCCCTAAAGACAAATCACAATAGGTCCTGCCTACCTTGTTACCAAGTAGTGGACTGTACAGGTGGTGTAGTATCATAACTGAAATCATTGCACGAGCACCTTGTCTAGACCGAAATATCTTAATATCCAATAGCCTTTAAATTGATATGCTATGTTTATTTTGCTTTGTGGGACATTAATTGTCTATGTCATGACCTCTAAAGCAATTGCAGAGTCAGAATGCCAGCAATGGTGAAACTGGAACAGTACAACCAGCATTAGTACTGCAGACAATAATCGAATATATGTTGATATCTGCCTAGAAAAATTGGTCCCAATCTCTTCCTACCACACTCTTTAACAAGGGATTTTGAATTTTGCTGGTCATTATTTATAAACAAACTGGGGGAATTAGAGGAATGAATGAATGAATGATTGCTTAAAGGCACATCGGCACACAAAGGCCATTTAGTGCCATAAAATTTGGGTAAAAACAATGGTCATTTGTTATTGTTGAAAACATTAACAAAGCAATAAATAAGTAAAAATATTCACAAAACAATGAAGAGTTTAAGATTATAAGTAGTGCATACAAAGATGTTTCAAAAGAAACTTAATTCTTAAAATATTTCTGAATCTGTAAAACGGATCAATCTCATGTAAATAAGAATGAATGAATGAATGAATGAATGATTGCTTAAAGGCACATCAGCACACATAGGCCATTTAGTGCCATAAAAACTGTGTAAAACAAGAATCCTTTGTTATTGTTAAAAACAAGAACAAAGCAATAAATAAGTAAAAATATTTTTTTGCAAAGAAATCCCCCCCAAAATATACGTTTTTAGTCATTTTTGAGAGAAATTGCCCCAAAAATGAGGTGTTCATTTGAGTTCATGCGATGTTCACATCATGATTCATGATCCTCACCTTCCTGCCAACAAAATCATACCAGGGTGGTACTGCCCTGAGGGGGGGGGGGGTGTGCACGGTAAGCCATGGTAGCCCACGGACTACAGCATTACGAGGTCACAAAATGCCTTGGCCTGCCACAACTACCACATGCACTGCCTGACTTCTCTCTTACACCCTGCTGGGGTACAGCGGGAAATAAGATTACTGATAAGCACAAGACATGGAAGTGCCTCGATTCCTCTGTGCCTGTTGGTAGGTGCCTGACCTACATTTTAGAATGTTACAGGACCTATTGTAAATGATGCTTATCTCGGATTTTATAAATATCTACACTCCCTACAGACAAATCACAATAGGTCCTGCCTACCTTGTTACCAAGTCATGGACTGTACAGGTAGTGTAGTATCATAACTAAAATCATTGCACGAGCACCTTGCCTAGACCGAAATATCTTAACATCCAATAGCCTTTAAATTGATTTGCTATGTTTATTTTGCTTTGTGGGACATTTATTGGCTATGTCATGACCTCTGAAGCAATTGCAGAGTTGGAATGCCAGCAATGGTGAAACTGGAACAGTACAACCAGCATTAGTACTGCAGACAATAATTGAATATATGTTGATATTTGCCTAGAAAAATTGGTCCCAATCTCTTCCTACCACAATAGATATTGGATCTAGGACTCAATTCTAGAAAGGAAATTTTGTATTGAGCATGTAATATTTTAATGGAAAACGCGTTAAAAGTTATGCGGAAACAAAGCACCCGCGACCGCATGTCAATGGCTGTTATAGTTCTATATCACTATACTTTATTGAGAACTAGTACAATTCAGCTGTTGTTGTAGTTAAATATGATCCCTTTTTTGAACCCATATTTTGTTGTTTGCAGCATCGGACCCAATCACCACCCCCCCTCCCCTCCGCCCCTGATTGTTTCGCACAGCGGCTGTAAGGGACTGGCAGTAGTCTATGTCCCTCTGGTTTTATAATTTGTGACGACATCTCTCAATAGATAGCGCCGCTTTTGTCTTTGCATGGGCATTTTTTTTGTATCTGGGGGGATGGAAACCATGTGAATAAAGAATTAAGCGTTAATATGTTGTAGTGTTGATGTTTTCAACGTAGTTTTACAAAAATGTAAATATGATCACCTGTGTGATGAGCATTGACCAATCACTCGCGCTTCGATGACGATGTCATTTTTGATTATATATACGATCACGTGCATTAAGTGGGTGTGACTTTTTTAACCAATGGAATATGGCAAACAGGCTCAGTGTAAATGCGCGATGATGCCTAAGAACTCAGCAATCTTCCACTACGCGATAAAAAGTAGTTCGAATTGAAACACGGTCACTACCAACACAAATAGCGCAACAACACCGACAAAGCCAAGGATAGAGTATTTGAACGTCAGACGATCGTAAAAGAGTGATTTTTAGTGTGAGAAAATCGCATTGTAAGGTTATTTGTGCGGTCACGTGATCACCAGCCGTCTCCAGGTTTTACTTACTGTCAAAAACAGGAAGAAAAGAAGCGCAAGCGAACATATTTGGCCAGCGACCTGAGGCCCGCTACATTCAAAGAATTGGCGCACACACGTCCAGGCCCTCCTTTTACAAGGGATTTTGAATTTTGCTGGTCATTATTTATAAACAAACTGGGGGAATTAGAGGAATGAATCAATGAATGATTGCTTAAAGGCACATCGGCACACAAAGGCCATTTAGTGCCATACAATTTGTGTAAAAACAATGGTCCTTTGTTATTGTTGAAAACATTAACAAAGCAATAAATAAGTAAAAATATTCACAAAACAATGAAGAGTTTTAGATTATAAGTAGTGCATACAAAGATGTTTCAAAAGAAACTAAATTCTTAAAATATTTCGCAATCTGTAAAAAAGACCAATCTCATGTAAATAAGAATGAATGAATGAATGAATGATTGCTTAAAGGCACATCGGCACACATAGGCCATTTAGTGCAATAAAAATTGTGTAAAACAAGGATCCTTTGTTATTGTTAAAAACAACAACAAAGCAATAAATTAGTTAAAAATATTCACGAAACAATGAACAGTTTTAGACTATAAGTGGTGTATACAAAGGTGATTCAAAAGGAACTAAATTCTTAAAATCTCTTATAATATGTAAAACAGACCAATCTCATGTAAATAATGCTGTCTGGAGGAACCTTTTCGAAGAGTTCCTTAATGTGATTTACATTAAAATGTCTATTTTTGGACTCAATAAAATCAACACAATCAAATAACATATGTTTGACAGTCAATTGACAGTCACACGCTATACATTATGGAGGATCTTCCCCTTTCAGTGAGTCAAATGAGTGTGACCAATTCGAATTCTTGTTAAAACACTCTCCTCACGCCTAATGATTCGAGAACCTCCAGGCCAAAGATCCAACTGTGGATGAATCTCATGTAGTTTGTTGTTTACAGCCTCATCCCACTGAGACTGCCATTTGCGTTTTAAAAGAACATTGATGTTTTTTTTAAATCACCATAAGGAATTGGAACATTTGTGACTCTTCTCGAAAGATTAGCCTTGGCAGCAGCATCTGCCTTTTTTGTGACATAACCAGTAACACACATATGGATAAATAAATACTACTACTGCAGTTGGGTTATTATTTGCCGAAATAGAGTTATTTGATACTAACTGAGATTCTTGACCATCAAACTGAAGTTTGAAACCATTAGTGAACCCATCTACCAGATAATCAGCATTGGCATATACATTTAAATACCTACTTAGGATGTACACTTTGACTGGAATGGGTAGCATTTTGCTTTGAGTTTTTTCCACGTAAGTACTGGGGATATTTATTTTGGCATTCGGGGCAAAGGTGTTTGTATGTGCAGCTTTGTTTGGTGCAAACTTGCCCTGAGGTATTGTATGAAAAACCAGTTATGAATACACCCCTACACACGCAACATGCACCCGGGTGCTAAGAGACGGTGTGAGGCCCCAAATCAGTGTAAGGCACACCATGGCACCCTCAATAGAACCGTGGCACCATCCATGTCATACGCGCATGCGCATGTTCATTTCCTGTTGAAACCTTTTACATCGTGGTGGGTACGGGGGCAATTTATTATTATTTTTAGGGTCAATTGGGGAGCTGCATGTTTATCCTCCTATGTACAGATACCACTGTAGGTCTTTTAACAGACTACTTGTCAACGACAAAATCGTTGTATTCAACACCTGGTATTTTGGTCAAAGGTAGTGAACTCGTCGGAACTTGCACTTGTACTTTTTGCCGAACTTCATACTTATCACGTGACTATGTACGTCAGCATGCAGATAGCACCTACAACCTTGTCATCAGAATAACACATGTGGGTCTTGAAACTCGATATCATCAGTACTCCATTCATTAATTTTCACGGCTTGTAATGTTTGTATTGGAAATTTGTACTCAACCCAGTGAACTCACGCATAGCTTGTAATGTCTATATTGGTTTGGAAATGTTGTCACTATTTACAGAGGGGTGGTGAACTTTGAGGTTGAGGAGGTTGTTGTTAATTGGACGTCATTCAACTATTTCCACTGTATTTGAGATATATAGATACATAGATAAAAATGATGAGTAGAGCAAGAGCAGTTTAATTTCGCAATGGACTATATCTATATTAGTATACTTCTTATAGAATTCAAATCAATTATCTTATCATTTCAGAATTGGCTCTATAACACTATGAAGGACGTTCATTTGTAATCTTATCATTTCAGAATTGACACCAACACTTATAATGAAGGACGTTAAATAGGGTGCTGCCATTAAGAGGCTTAGGAAAAGTGTAAGTATGAGCTTTGTAGTCTGTACCATTATTGGAATAAAGGATGCTCATGAGTAGGTAAGGCAACCAACTTTGCCTTTTGGGGCATTCAGCAGTATTTACTCTATGTTACACAAGTCAATATGAGATTTCAACTCAAAATAACTTAATAAGAGAAATACCTTTATTCATTAAGATTCATGTAATAATGATATAACATTCAGCGATTTCAGACTTACCAACTACTGTTAGAATTAATTCATAATTGTAGAAGATATGAACAAAAAACACTGCTATGTTACACAGGACCCAGTGCGACATGACTTTCTTATGGTGTTTTTTAACTTGAAATTTCTATGCAGTTAAAAACATCACACTTATTAAACTTAGTTAAACAGACTCTTTAAAAACTTGGCTATTTCATGGTACAGTTTGCTTTTTGTTTTACATGTTGACTTAAGAAGAAGATTTGAGTTTTACTTAAAAGTCACATGTTACACAGGACAATGTTACACTGGACAATTTGTTCCTGGATGCTCTACCATTGTTTTGAGATTTATATCTAGCTCCAAACAGTACATTAAGCACACTCATGTATTCTTTAAAGAGAGATTGAGTTCAGTTATAAATACATTCCTGTTTTGTCCGTTATTGTAATGTGGCTTGTTTTGTTGAAAATTTCTTTGTTGGTTGCGAAAAGAATATGCATAAGCATCCCGCTCCAGGTTGGATCGTACAGTGTCCCAATCTACATTGATGTAATTTTTAAAATCACCATAAGGAATTGGAACATTTGTGACTCTTCTCGAAAGACCAGCCTTGGCAGCAGCATCTGCCTTTTCATTACCCCTAATGCCAACATGACTAGGGATCCAGTAAAATAATATTCTTTTCTCTTGGTACTGTACTAGCCAATTGAAGCGTTCCAGTATGTAGAGGACAAGAAGATGTGTCCAGTCTTGGCCCGAAATGGCTTGAAGAGCAGACTTTGAAACGGAGAAAATAACAAAAATCCTTTCATCATCATCTGCCATCTCAACCCGATCAAGATCAAGGTACAGAGCGTGCAACTCTGCAGAGAATATAGAAGACTTGTCTGGAAGATGTTCAATGGAAAAATAATTATCAATGACTGCTGCTGCTGCAGCCTTGTCATCTGAAACAGAGCCATCAGTGTAGATGAAATCATAGTCTCGA
The DNA here is from genome assembly GCA_963942565.1 of Maea johnstoni. Lineage (NCBI taxonomy): Eukaryota > Metazoa > Annelida > Polychaeta > Spionida > Magelonidae > Maea > Maea johnstoni. Next base: position 1,948,585 of record OZ012698.1, read on the forward strand.
AAGACATCCTTCACCTCATTATGCATAAACAACATTAAATTGCTTTCTTTATTCAAAATTAAACTGAAAGTAAATGAAATAAATAAATGAATGAGTGTTTAAAGGCACATCAACATACAAAGATCATTTAGTGCCATACAATATTAGCAAAAAGTGGTCCTTTGTCATTGTTGAAGAACAATGACCAAGCATAATTATTCTAGGTGAAAGAAGAAAAAGAGGGAGAGAATAAGCAGAGCCTACAGATTCGAAGAGGAAAAGGGATATTTTAGATGCAGGTATCCATAGACAGATCCACGCATCCCCCGTTCTTTTATAAGGCGAGCAGGGTGACTGAATGAATGAATGAATGAGGGGTTATAGGCACATCGGCATATTAGGCTATTCAGTGCCATAAAGTTTTTATATCGTAAAGTGGTCCTTTGCCATTGTTGAGGAACAATGGCAAAGCATGTGAAAGAAGAAAAGGGAGAAGAGAAAGAGCATAGCCCTCAAATCCAAAGAGGACCAAGGGATCTTTTAGATGCGTGGTATCCATAGACAGATCCACACATCCCCATTCTTTTATAAGGCAAGCAGGGTTCCCCGGGAGGTGCCAGCTCCTATTGCACACAATTGATCAAGCCAAGAGGCGTGCCCCTTGCGGGGTGCAAGCAGGGTGACACACCAGCTTAGGGTTCCCCAACTCTTATTGCACACCAAAAGGTGTGCCCCTTTCAGGGTAAACTGAAGGTAAACTGAAAATAAATTTTAAATTTAAAAATGGATTACATATCATTATATACAGGTATTCTAGTGCTTCCGTCTACAGCGGTGCTTTCCCAATACAAGAACGTTGTTAAACAGAAAGCAGGTATAAATATGGATAACCCTGAGTGGATGATACATAATGCTGTTCGATAAAATATGTTCCCAGAGCTTCTTGGGGAGTTTGATTAGGTCTTGACGAAATGCAGAAACAAGATCATGTGCATATGGTAAAAATTGGGACATCTTGAAATTTTGCTGGCTTTGTTGACATTGGTGATATAGCTGATAAACTGGAGCAGCTGAGTGTTGGAAAAGCTGTAATGGCTACACAGGTCCTACAGTTTGTCTTAAATGGATTTACTCGTTTCTCATAGACAGTTGCCATTTCAAACCAGTGAATATTTTTGAACAAAAAAGAAAACTTTTACAAGATATCAAACATTGTTTCAAGAGTATCAGAAATTATACGTGTTTTACCGTGACTTAAGCTTGCAAAACTTAGTCAGCTTCAGTGATAGCTAATGAGGCCAAATTGCATTCTAGGAGGCTAATTTCAAAATTTGGACACCAAATCTGAATAAATAAAAAAGAAACCCACCCAAAATATGAATTTCATGATGAGCTTTCCTACTACAAATAGACTTTGCCGCAAATTTTATATCGATACTACTACTACTACTACTACTAGTACTAGTACTACTACAACTACTGGGGCTAGACGATTAATCATAGGGTCATTTATTCGGTTGGTTCCTGCTGAATCCAGACTGGTCGAGCCGTCATCGCCCGATTATCGCTCAATGAGAACAAGGCAAAATCGATAAATTGGTTGGAAACTTTGGCGATTAATCGACCGGAAATTGCTGAGCGTTTGCTAGCCCTAACTACTACAACTACTACTACTACTACTACTACTACTACTACTACTACTTATTTATTTGCAGATGTTTGGTTGCTGGTAAGGTTCCTGGAAGACGGCATTATGTCGGTGGTGCATGGCCTGAAGGTGGAGAATGGAGAGAGTGGGGACTCAGCCCAGGAGACCCCGCTGCATCCGGGTGCAGTCTGTCTGGCCCCATACCAGCATGGCAGTCATTTTTGAGAGAAATTGCCCCAAAAATGAGGTGTTCATTTGAGTTTATGCGATGTTCACATCATGATTCATGATCCTCACCTTCCTGCCAACAAAATTATACCAGGGTGGTACTGCCCTGAGGGGGGGTGTGCACGGTAAGTCATGGTAGCCCACGGATTACAGCATTACGAGGTCACAAAATGCTTTGGCCTGCCACATCTACCACATGCACTGCCTGAATTGTCTCTTACACCCTGCTGGGGTGCAGCGGGAAATAAGATTACTGATAAGCACAAGACATGGAAGTGCCTCGCTTCCTCTGTGCCTGTTGATCGGTGCCTGACCTACATTTTAGGATGTTACAGGACCTATTGTAAATGATGCTTATCTCGAATTTTATAAATATCTATAATGCCCTACAGACAAATCACAATAGGTCCTGCCTACCTTGTTACCAAGTCATGGACTGTACAGGTGGTGTAGTATCATAGCTGAAATCATTGCACGACCACCTTGCCTAGACCGAAATATCTTAATATCCAATAGCCTTTAAATTGATTTGCTATGTTTATTTAGCTTTGTGGGACATTTATTGGCTATGTCATGACCTCTGAAGCAATTGCAGAGTCAGAATGCCAGCAATATGGTGAAACTGGAACAGTACAACCAGCATTAGTACTGCAGACAATAATTGAATATATGTTGATATCTGCCTAGAAAAATTGGTCCCAATCTCTTCCTACCACACCCTTTAACTAGGGATTTTGAATTTTGCTGGTCAGTATTTATAAACAAACTGGGGGAATTAGAGGAATGAATGAATGAATGATTGCTTAAAGGCACATCGGCACACAAAGGCCATTTAGTGCATTACAATTTGTGTAAAAACAGTGGTCCTTTGTTATTGTTGAAAACATAAACAAAGCAATAAATAAGTAAAAATAGTCATAGAACAATGAGGAGTTTTAGATTATAAGTAGTGCATACAAAGATGTTTCAAAAGAAACTAAATTCTTAAAATATTTCGTAATCTGTATAACAGACCAATCTCATGTAAATAAGATAAAATGCTGTCTGGAGGAATCTTTTCAAAGAGTTCCTTGAAGATATTTACATTAAAATGCCTATTTCTATATTCAATAAAATCAACAAAATCAAATAAAATATGCTTGACAGTCCAACGACAATCACATGCTATACATTGGGGAGGATCTTCCCCTTTCAAAAGGAAGCAGTGAGTCAAATGAGTGTGACCAGTTTGAATTCTTGCTAAAACACTCTCCTCACGCCTAATGATTCGAGAACCTCGAGGCCAAAGACCTAACTGTGGATGAATCTCATGTAGTTTGTTGTTTGCTGCCTCATCCCGCTGAGACTGCCATTTGCGTTTTTTTTAAAGGACATTGATGTGTTTTTTAAAATCACCATAACGAATGAATGAATAAATGAATGATTGCTTAATGGCACATCGGCACACAAAGGCCATTTAGTGTCATAAAAACTGTGTAAAACAAGGGTCCTTTGTTATTGTAAAAAAAAAAAAAGCATATAATAAGTAAAAATATTTTTGCAAAGAAATCCCCCCCAAAATATGCATGTTAAGTCATTTTTAAGAGAAATTGCCCCAAAAATGAGGTGTTCATTTGAGTTTATGCGATGTTCACATCATGATTCATGATCCTCACCTTCCTGCCAACAAAATCATACCAGGGTGGTACTGCCCTGAGAGGGGGGGGGGTGTGTGCACGGTAAGCCATGGTAGCACATGGACTACAGCATTACGAGGTCACAAAATGCTTTGGCCTGTCACATCTACCACATGCACTGCCTGACTTGTCTCTTACACCCTGCTGGGGTGCAGCGGGAAATAAGATTACTGATGAGCACAAGACATGGAATGAATGAATGAATGAATGATTGCTTAAAGGCACATCGGCGCACGAAGGCCATTTAGTGCCATAAAGATTGTGTAAAACAAAGGTCCTTTGTTATTGTTGAATAACGGGTTGTTTCAAAAGAAACTATACATTCTGTCTGGAGGAACCTTTTCAAAGAGTTCCTTGAAGGTATCTACATTAAAATGTCTATTTCTGGACTCAATAAAATCGACACACTCAAATAAAATATGTTTGATAGTCAATTCACAGTCACACGCTATACATTGTGGAGGATCTTCCCCTTTCAAAAGGAAGCAGTGAGTCACATGAGTGTGACCAATTCGAATTCTTGCTAAAACACTCTCCTCACGTCTAATGATCCGAGAACCTCCAGGCCAAAGACCCAGCTGAGGATGAATCTCATGTAGTTTGTTGTTTGCTGCCTCATCCCACTGAGACTGCCATTTGCGTTTTAAAAGGATATTGATGTGCTTTTTAAAATCACCATAAGGAATGGGAACATTTGTGACTCTTTTCGAAAGACCAGCTTTGGCAGCAGTATCTGCCTTTTCATTTCCTATGATGCCAACGTGACTGGGAATCCAGTAAAATAAAAAAAATTTATCTTGGTACTGTACTAGCCAGTTGAGGCGTTCCAGTATGTAAAGGACAAGAGGATGTGTCCAGTCTTGGCCCGAAATGGCCTGAAGAGCAGACTTTGAATCTGAGAAAATAATAGAATTCCTTTCATCATCATCTGCCGTCTCAACCCGATCAAGAGCAAGGAACAGAGCATGCAACTCTGCAGAGAATATAGAAGACTTGTCTGGAAGATGTTCAATGGAAGAATAATTATCAATGACTGCTGCTGCAGCAGCCTTGTCATCTGTTGATAGGTGCCTGGCCTACATTTTAGGATGTTACAGGACCAATTGTAAATGATGCTTATCTCAGATTTTATAAATATCTACAATGCTCTACAGACAAATCACAATAGGTCCTGCCTACCTTGTTACCAAGACATGGACTGTACAGGTGGTGTAGTATCATAACTGAAATCATTGCTCATGCACCTTGCCTAGACCGAAATATCTTAATATCCAATAGCCTTTAAATTGATTTGCTATGTCTATTTTGCTTTGTGGGACATTTATTGGCTATGTCATGACCTCTGAAGCAATTGCAGAGTCAGAATGCCAGCAATGGTGAAACTGGAACAGTACAACCAGCATTAGTACTGCAGACAATAATTGAATATATGTTGATATCTGCCTAGAAAAATTGGTCCCAAAATTTAACAAAGAGAGCTTTACGGCTTGATGAGGAGGAAGCCTCCAATGTCGACGAGGAAGAAAGTATTGTAGAAACGGTAGAGTTAGAAAAAGATGTTCAAGTCAGTAATAACCAATTGGCTAACATGATGTCTAACTTGAGTAAGAAATTTGTTGAAATGGAAGAGAAACTTGTAACTGTAAACAGTAATGCCAAACCTTTCAATGAAAAATGGGTCTTTGGGACTCCAAGGTAGACAAGTTATCAGATTCTTTTACTCAGTTATCCAACAAAGTGGATGACATTTCTTCCAAAACTCTTACACTCAGCGAATCTCTTACTAACACCCAAGCTGACTTAGAAAAGGTCTTGACAACTCAAGAGGATTTTGAAGATAAATATCAGGAAATATTAAGGTTGGTAGAATCTCTACAAGAGAAAGAAGATATGATAGAATCCCAGCAAAAAGAGATAGAGGAGCTTAAGGACCTACAGGTCTATCAACAAAGAGAGATTGAGGAACTTCAAGATTACAAAGAAAAATCTCTAGATAGAGATGAGGTTAGAGAACAGTATGGTCGTAAAATGAACTTATGGCTATATGGCCTAGATCAGAGTAGTAGAGGAGAGAATACTTGGGATGTTGTCAAGAAGTTCAGTGTGGATGTTTTAACAGACAGACATTGGATGGTTGGTCAATCAAAAATGCACACAGGGTGCGAGACCCCACTAAGCCAAAATGCCCAGTCATTATCGCTTTCCTTAGATGGGAGGACAGAGAGACCTTTCTGAGGAAATCCTCAATCCTTTTCCAACACAATAAGGACCATGATACTTCATACTCAATCAAGACTGACCTGGCCCCTAGGGCTAGGCAGTTGAGGAAGGATTATTATCTGATAACAGGTTTAATGAAGGCACAGGAAAAATGACAAGCAAGAGGGGGCTGTCTGGATTCAGAAGAAGCTGGAGAAGGATCATGACTGGGCAAACCTCACTTTCATTGAGGAGAAATATCTTAATCAATTGAAGAAAATCAGAGAAAGGGAAGCCATAGAAAGGAGCAAACAGGGTGCTCTTCCTACCCTGAGTGCATATTTAATTTGATACAAAATACGGCCGATGCACAAATTGTATTTTTTTTGTTGTTGTAGATTTGTGTGCTCTACTGCCCCCCTGCCTAAGGGTTTCTGCCACTGCCAACTCTTTTAGCTAGGTGATGAGCACTGTCCTAACAACTTATTATCTCAGTAACTGTAAACTCTAACTTTCAGCATAGACAAGCACATCCTATATTCCCCTTATGCTCTGACATCTATCTTTTGCATATCCCATTACTCATAAGACCACTTACACATGCCTTTTTTTCTTCTCACTTACTACAGGTCCTCACTATAACATCCCATCACCACCATGGACGGCCATAGAGATATGCAGTATATGGATAGTGATGAAGAAGACAACGACATCCCTACAACCCTCCACATAGAGTTTAGAAATGGCATTCATGTGAACTCCCCATACACAGTGTCCATAGAAGACAGGAACTTGTGTCCTACATCGAGGAATGTAAAAAGAAGAACAAAACAAGAAGTCCCCCAGAGGATGAATTGGATATAGTATGGCTTATCAGTGAACCCAAAAAATCTTCTTCAGTTTCAGAGGAATTGCTACCCCCTCTCAAACCAGACTTCACAAAGTTTGTAACAGATGAAACAGACATTCTCAATCTGAACCTTACATTAGAGAATAGGGAACGAACAAGACGAGAACTTAGTGCACAGGAGAAAAATCTGTCCCCACTGGAACCCCCCGAGCTACGTAATCCATGTGAAGACCCATATTTTCTGCCCATTAGCCCAAGTGGCTCTCCTCACAGTTTTAAAGATGTGGGCTCACTCAAGTCAACTGACACTAGTCTCTATGACTTTCAATCAACCACAGTGGCCCCACTACACTCGACTCCAATAAGCAGTCTTACAGAGGCCCCACACAGTAGTTCTCCTTACAGCTGCAAAGATGTGGGCTCTTTCAAGCCATCTGATACAAGTCTCGATGACTTTCAATTAACCTCAATGGCCCCTACACAATCGACTCCCATAAGTAGTCTTATCGAGACCTCACACAGTAGCATGTGGCCAGGGACCTTATCAGAGCAAGGGGAATTTACCTTTCCTGATGTACAGTCTCCCATTATTACCCCGAAAACACTTCCGCCTGATATAATGGAGAGAATGTGGCCAAATGACGCACCAAGTGACTTGCCCATCTCACCCCCTATAGGTAGTGACAAACTATCCGACAATTTGAAGGTATTGAGAAACACGCCCCTTGACAAACACAAGTTGGCTGAAATCAGGGAGCGAGTCACCAAAGACATACACAGGCTAAGACTGGAGGACGAGGTGGTAGAAAAGAAATTCAAAATGGAACCTGTTGTATGGGACTTGGATAATAAACCAGCCAGTACCAACGTTCATAAAGAAATCACTGATGGTATGAAAAGGTTGCAGGTAGCAGACTACTCGCAGAGACCCTCCCCAACCAAGAGAAGGGTAGTGTTAAGGTTTAACCAAGAGGGAAGACTAGAAAAGGAATGGGTTGAGGGCAGTCCTCTTGATACTCCATCGATAGACATCACCCAACCAGACTTGAGCCAATCCCCCCAAATTAGTATTTCGGAATCCAGACAAATATTAACAGCAAAAAGGGGTAAGGTAATCAGAAAGTGTAGAATTTGTGGCCAGGAAAACAAAAATCTGAAGTCTCATTTAGCAATGGATCATCTAGGATCAGTCTGGTGGGGAGTCTTGGGCGACCAGACTTGTTGGCGGTGCCAGGACTATCATTACCCCGGGGATATCAGTCAATGTGATGGTCACTACCTCCCATTAATACATAGGGAACTATTTGTAGCCAGGCACAAAGAGTTCATGGAATTTATGTACGAAGACCTAGGGGTGAAAGGTCCAAGTGAATTCGTATCAAGGGTACGAGAGCTAGGGCTCCACTGTAGAAGCGCATCCTCCTTCTCAGATAGAGAAATTTACTTTTTAGAGGAAATCGACAAAATTTACTCTCTCCCAAAATTATCCCACCATTCGGCATCAAATCCTATGAGGATCTCCGAGATGTTTCACTGGAAAACATTAACCGAAATCATGGTTTTCCTAGCAGAAGCAGGCAATATTTCAGGAAATCGAATGAGAGGGCGGGTGGTTTCGATAGTGGATGCCAGGTGTGACTTGTTGGCAATATACAAGGCAGAGTCTCATGACAGCAATTTTGATTCACTCCCCTTGGTCCAAAAAGAGCTATCAAGATACCCAGTGAACTGTGTAATAGGGGAAATAAATGACCCTACCACTGAAATCAGTAGTGTTGAGAAGCTCAAGTCCGATCACAAGGTGAGACTCGCCTTAGGTGTATCACCAGATAAAGCGGTATTGGTTACTCAAGAATACTATGACTTTTGTTTTGAGAACATCAGACACAACAGGGTGGTAGGCATAGGGGGTTTGGGTATCATTGGTATGGAAGACTCCATATCCTATGATACTCAGCGACATGTGATGGTTGACTACATAACACTAGCAGTGTCCTGTAGTAAGGCAGTCAGGATCTACAGTACTGGTAATGTCGAGGAAACACTGAAAATAATGAAGGCAAATGTGCAAAAAGAGCACCCGGTTCATCTCCTGAACTTCTGTGGCAGTTTCGACACAGCTCACAAATTTCTAAGCAGGTATCAAAATGGGTACATAGGTTTATCAGGTCAAATCTGTGATCCTAGCCCTGCCCTACTCAATGCAGTCCAACAGATTCCAATGCAAAGAATAGTGGTAGAATCAAACTGTCCAAATCGGCCTATTTCTTACCTTGCCAACTCCAAACCCACTGATATAGTCAAAATTATAAACACACTGTCTTGCATCAAGAGAATAGATGCAAATATAGTCGCAAAAAAGGTCAGAAGGAATTTAAACAAACTCTATCACTTCTAGTAGGTTAAAAACCTCACTTTCCCCTTTGTGGGTCTCACAGACAACAGAAATACTACTCATTATGACTCATTAGCTGATTAACCCCCTGGAATGACTATACGACAGTATATTACAGAAGGAAGAGTGTCCTTCAAAATAATGAAAATTTTATTTTTCTTCTTTTTAATTACAAGCAACTTTCCCCTGTATGGGTGCAAGAGATATTAACCAATATTTATTGCAAAAATTACACTACAGATGGAAATTCTTCTTTTAACCTATGTTGCAGGATATTTCTCTCCGCTCTTTAATTAGGAGTAACTTTGCAGATCAGTATTTAAAAACAAACTGGGGGAATTAGAGGAATGAATGAATGAATGATTGCTTAAAGGCACATCGGCACACAAAGGCCATTTAGTGCCATAAAATTTGTGTAAAAACAATGGTCCTTTGTTATTGTTGAAAACATTCACAAAGCAATAAATAAGTAAAAATAGTCATAAAACAATGAGGAGTTTTAGCTTATAAGTAGTGCATACAAAGATGTTTCAAAAGAAACTAAATTCTTAAAATATTTCGTAATCTGTAAAACAGACCAATCTCATGTAAATAAGAATGAATGAATGAATGAATGATTATGAATAAATGAATGAATGATTGCTTAAAGGCACATCGACACACATAGGCCATTTAGTGCCATAAAAACTGTGTAAAACAAGGGTCCGTTGTTATAGTAAAAAACAAGAACAAGCAATAAATAAGTAAAAATATTTTTTGCAAAGAAATCCCCCCCAAAATATGCATGTTTAGTCATTTTTGTGAGAAATTGCCCCAAAAATGAGGTGTTCATTTTAGTTTATGCGATGTTCACATCATGATTCATGATCCTCACCTTCCTGCCAACAAAACATACCAGGGTGGTACTGCCCTGAGGGGGGGGGGGGGTGTGCACGGTAAGCCATGGTAGCCCACGGACTACAGCATTACGAGCTCACAAAATGCTTTGGCCTGCCACAACTACCACATGCACTGCCTGACTTGTCTCTTACACCTTGCTGGGGTGCAAAGGGAAATAAGATTACTGATAAGCACAAGACATGGAAGTGCCTCGCTTCCTCTGTGCCTGTTGGTAGGTGCCTGACCTACATTTTAGGATGTTACAGGACCTATTGTAAATGATGCTTATCTCGGATTTTATAAATATCTACACTGCCCTACAGACAAATCACAATAGGTCCCGCCTACCTTGTTACCAAGTCATGGACTGTACAGGTGGTGTAGTAGCATAACTGAAATCATTGCACGACCACCTTGCCTAGACCGAAATATCTTAATATCCAATAGCCTTTAAATTGATTTGCTATGTTTATTTTGCTTTGTGGGACATTTATTGGCTATGTCATGACCTCTGAAGCAATTGCGGTGTTGGAATGCCAGCAATGGTGAAACTAGAACAGTACAACCAGCATAAGTACTGCAGACAATAATTGAATCTGCCTAGAAAAATTGGTCCCATTCTCTTCCTACCACACCCTTTAACAAGGGAATTTGAATTTTACTGGTCATTATTTATAAACAAACTGGGGGAATTAGAGAAATGAATGAATGAATGATTGCTTAAAGGCACATCGGCACACATAGGCCATTTAGTGCCATAGAATTTGTGTAAAAACAATGGTCCTTTGTTATTGTTGAAAACATTAACAAAGCAATAAATAGGTAAAAATATTCACAAAACAATGAAGAGTTTTAGATTATAAGTAGTGCATACAAAGATGTTTCAAAAGAAACTAAATTCTTAAAATATTTCGTAATTTGTAAAACAGGCCAATCTCATGTAAATAAGAATGAATGAATGATTGCTTAAAGGTACATCGGCACACATAGGCCATTTAGTGTCATAAAAACTCTGTAAAACAAGGATCCTTTGTTATTGTTGAAAACAACAACTAAGCAAAAAATGAGTAAAAATATTTTTTGCAAAGAAATCCACCCAAAAAATTGCGTTTTTAGTCATTTATGAGAGAAATTGCCCCAAAATTGAGGTGTTAATTTGAGTTTATGTGATGTTCACATCATGATTCATGACGTCATGTCCGACTGACGAGTCTTGCCTTAGGGGAGCTCCGCAACAATCAACTAAAATCTCCGAATTAAGAAATCATCGATGTTCAATTTGCTTCACAACAGCTTTATAAGTGTGTAACTCATCTGTTACATATCTTATTTTTGCTGAGACAAATCAATCTTTTGAACTTTGAGCATGGTGCAACCGAAAAAGTCAAGGATGTATGCGGCCTAAGCGCTTGATCAACGTATCGAACAGACTGGGGCGCTAAAAGTCAACAAGAACATATCTCTGGAACAATTACTGTAAATCACTTAAGTATAGCGGGAACAATAAGATAGCGATAATAGCGCTCCGCCCATATGCGCTATTGTAAAATCCTGTCTTCATTAAATTCTTAATTGAACTTACTGCTGCTGTTCCCGTTCACCGCTATACTTAGATCACGCTATCCAGGGCAGTATCGTAATTACGCTATATAATGTGCACGCCATATTTAAGTGATTTACAGTATACAATGAGATAACTCAATTGTCAACTAATACCTAATAGTTGTCAAAGAGAATTATCAAATAAGCATTCAAATAGCTTATTTTTGTCTCAATCATAAGGGGCCGACATCCGGGCAACTGTATTCTCAAACCACATGGCGCGCAGAAAGAAAGACTGAAACTTATGTCGGACAGTAGTAAAGGTGAAGAATGTGATTTCATATCGTTGTTTGATTGTAAATGGGTCTGCGTTGGAGCTGAAAAATCTCTGAGTTAGAGATTGTCACCGTTTATCGAGAAATTAGACAATTCGAGAGCCAACTTCTTGTAAAAAAGACGATACATCGATCCTTCCCGAAGTTTCCCATGCCGGATTTGTAAATGTGCCTGCGTTTGGAGCTGAAAAATCTCTGGGTCAGAGATTGGCACTGTTTATTGGAGAAATCGGACAATTCGATAGCCAACTATACTGTGGAAAAAAGGACATTTCGTTTCTTCCCGAATCTTCCCACGCTGGGACCTGAGAATATCCAGACACGAATATACTGCGTTGGAAAAAAAAGGAGGGGATGCAGATTTACCTACTGCCCTGCACAACTACTTGGAATACCAAGATCACTAGATTTTCACGTGCATCTTGTCGAGACTGGGCCGTACAGCCCTAGTACTCACAGATTCTCAAGGCCGATTCCCCGCGGGAGGGGAATTATCATCGCTGGAAGGACAAATTTGACAAGGCCGATCCCCCGCGCGAGGGGGATTATCATCGTTGGAGGACCTTTTATTTACAAGGCCGATCCCCCGTGCGAGGGGGATTATCACCGTTGGAGGACCACTGGTTTCCCACACATCTTCTGAGGCCAAATCACTCTCGAAAATTCCTGTGGGGGGGGGGGGGGGGGGTGTGCACGGTAAGCCATGGTAGCCCACGGACTACAGCATTACGAGGTCACAAAATGCTTTGTCCTGCCACAACTACCACATGCACTGCCTGACTTGTGTCTTACACCCTGCTGGGGTGCAGCGGGAAATAAGATTACTGATGAGCACAAGACATGGAAGTGCCCCACTTCCTCTGTGCCTGTTGGTAGGTGCCTGACCTACATTTTAGGATATTACAGGACCTATTGTAAATGATGCTTATCTCGGATTTTATAAATATCTACACTGCCCTACAGACAAATCACAATAGGTCCTGCCTACCTTGTTGCCAAGTCATGGACTGTACAGGTGGTGTAGTATCATAACTGAAATCATTGCACGAGCACCTTGCCTAGACCAAAATATCTTAATATCCAATAGCCTTTAAATTGATTTGCTATGTTTATTTTGCTTTGTGGGACATTTATTGGCTATGTCATGACCTCTGAAGCAATTGCAGAGTTAGAATGCCAGCAATGGTGAAACTGGAACAGTACAACCAGCATTAGTACTGCAGACAATAATTGAATATATGTTGATATCTGCCTAGGAAAATTGGTCCCAATCTCTTCCTACCACAATAGATATTGGATCCAGGCCCTTCTTTAACAAGGGATTTTGAATTTTGCTGGTCATTATTTATAAACAAACTGCGGGAATTAGAGGAATGAATGAATGAATGATTGCTTAAAGGCACATCGGCACACAAAGGCCATTTAGTGCCATAACATTTGTGTAAAAACAATTGTCCTTTGTTATTGTTGAAAACATTAATAAAGCAATAAACAAGTTAAAATATTCACAAAACAATGAAGAGTTTTAGATTATAAGTAGTGCATACAAAGATGTTTCAAAAGAAACTAAATTCTTAAAATATTTCGTTATCTGTAAAACAGACCAATCTCATGTAAATAAGAATGAATGAATGATTGCTTAAATGATTCTATAAAATCAACACACTCAAATAAAATATGTTTGACAGTCAATTGACAATCACACGCTGTACATTGTGGAGGATCTTCCCCTTTCAAAAGGAAGCAGTGAGTCAAATGAGAGTGACCAATTCGAATTCTTGTTAAAACACTCTCCTCACGCCTAATGATTCGAGAACCTCCAGGCCAAAGACCCAACTGTGGATGAATCTCATGTAGTTTGTTGTTTACAGCCTCATACCACTGAGACTGCCATTTGCGTTTTAAAAGAACATTAATGTATTTTTTAAAATTGGAACATTTGTGACTCTTCTCGAAAGACCAGCCTTGGCAGCAGCATGTGCCTTTTCATTACCCCTAATGCCAACATGACTGGGAATCCAGTAAAATAATATTCTTTTCTCTTGGTACTGTACTAGCCAATTGAGGCATTCCAGTATGTAGAGGACAAGAGGATGTGTCTAGTCTTGGCCCGAAATGGCTTGAAGAGCAGACTTTGAATCGGAGAAAATAATAAAAAAATCCTTTCATCATCATCTGCCGTCTCAACCCAATCAAGAATGAATGAATGATTGCTTAAAGGCACATCGGCACACAAAGGCCATTTAGTGCCATAACATTTCTGCAAAACAATGGTGCTACTTTCATTCATCCTTACATGCTATTGAGTCTCAGTATTCCAGGCCTACTCCCGTAACTGACAAACTCACTCTATGTTCAAATACATTATTTTGATGATTGAATGAATGATTGCTTAAAGGCACATCGAGACACAAAAGCCATTTACTGCCATAAAATTTGTGCAAAACAATGGTCCTTTGTTATTGTTGAAAATAATAACAAAGCAATATATGAATAAAAATGATCACAAAACAATGAACAACTTCAAATATAATTTCCGTATAACAGTCAACCAAATCATGATCAAGGTACAGAGTGTGCAACTCTGCAGAGAATATAGAAGACTTGTCTGGAAGATGTTCAATGGAAAAATAATTATCAATGACAGCTGCTGCTGCAGCCTTGTCATCTTGTCATCTGAAACCATCGGTGTAGATGAAATCATAGTCTCAAAAGACATCCTTCACCTCATAAACAACATTAAATTGCTTTCTTTATTCAAAATTAAAATAAAGGTAAATGAAATAAATAAATAAATGAGTGTTTAAAGGCACATCGACATACAAAGATCATTTAGTGCCATACAATATTAGCAAAAGCTGGTCCTTTGTCTATGTTGAAGAACAATGACAAAGCATTATTATTCTAGGTGAAAGAAGAAAAAGAGGAATATTTTAGATGCAGGTATCCATAGACAGATCCACGCGTCCCAATTATTTTATAAGGCGAGCAGGGTGACACACCACCTTAGGGTTCCCCGGGAGGTGCCAACTCCAATTGCACACCAGAAGGTGTGCCCCTTGCAGGGTAAACTGAAAATTAATTTCAAATTTAAAAAGGGATTACATATCATTATATACAAGAAAACTTTCAATTTAGTTGTTTGTATTAGGTTTACACCATTACATTAAACTAATTTTCTCATGCAGTGCACATGCTAAATGCACTTCGCCTAAAGCCTGTAAGGATTTAGGCAGCTCAGGTATTCTAGTGCTTCCGTCTACAGAGGTGCTTTCCCAATACAAGAACGTTGTTAAACAGAAAGCAGGTATAAATATGAATAACCCTGAGTGGATGATACATGAAGCTGTGCGATAAGATGTTCCCACAGCTTCTTGGGGAGTTTGATTAGGTCTTGACGAAATGCAGAAACAAGATCATGTAAATATGGTGAAAAGTGGGACATCTTGGAATTTTGTTGGCTTTGTTGAGATTGGTGATACAGCTGACAAACTAGAGCAGCTGAGTGTTTGAAGAGCTGCAATGGCTACCCATGTCCTACAGTTTTTGGACCATGTTCCAGATGTCTGGTGGGGGGCCTTGGGAGAAAGTACATGTTGGTTATGCCAGCAGTACCACACCTATCAAGACATTCGCTATTGTGAGGGATACTACGTTCACCAGAGGGACTACAAAAGCCTAGCATGTAGACACACGGAATTCTTCAGCTATGTGAAGGATAATCTGGAATGCGACAATGATCAAGATCTGCTTGACATTATTATTCGAGAAGATCTCTGCAGTAAGATCCTGTCAAACTTTTCAACCAGCGAACTAGAATTCATGAGGCTGAGTGACAGGGCTAAAGGGTTCCCTACTAACCATTTATATAGGGCCCAATACCCAGTGAGAACGACAGAATTGCTCCACTGGAGAACACCGTCGCCAATTATGAATTACTGCAATAACAGGGGAGTGATATCTGGCGATATCATAGCAACCCGACCACTTAGATACATAGATACCTATTGCAATGTGATAGAAATGTATCAAAGGTTCAACTACAGAGGAGTCTTGGCATTGTTTCCTGTGCTACTGAATACAGGAACATCAAAGTATTTATACAAAGTGATCACAGACATCACAGACCCCCAAATGTTGTTCAGTCCATGGACAAACCTTTTGTTACTGGACAAAGATATCAAGATATCTCTAGGTCTTACACCTAGACTAGCACAAGTATGCTCCAATCAATATCTCAAGGAGATAGAGAACCTTGTCTATGATGCTTCCATAGTCGCAATAGGGGGGGGGGGGGGGGGTGGGCTTGGACACACGTTTTCCTGGCTCACTGGAGACACAAGTCTCAGTCTTTGTCAGCTTCCTAAGAATAGCTGCTAAGTATCAAAAGACACTTAGACTGACATGTAATGGCGCGCATCACATGTGCATTAGCCTGATGCAACAGCACCTTCCCCCCTGGCATATCGTGCACTATCTCAATTTCTGCGGATCAATTGATGATGCAAATGATTTTTTGGAAAAGTTCCAAAATGGCTTCTTGGGAGTTTCTCTGGTGAGTGTGGGGCCTAATAGCATGGCGGAGGTCATGATCAACAAAATCCCCTTGGAGAGATTGGTACCTGGCTCAAACGCCCCAATGACCCTACCAGGCAGATCACAACCAGTCTTACCCACGGACGTGGGGGAGATCATTTACAGGGTGGCCAGAATTAAGAAATTGAGTGTCCAAGATGTGGCAAAGCAGTTTAGGACCAACACAGCTTACCTACACGGTATATAGACAATCCAACCCTACCCACCACTGCTAATACTCCACTAAAAACAACTCAGTCTTGTATTATTATGCACTATAAGGTATAAAAACTGCTTTAAAAGATGTTGTGTGTGGCTCGAGACAAAAACTACTTGTCTTATTAACAGTTTTTAGTTCAAAGTATCTATCATCCAATTAAACCATTGGATTTTTCTTTAACCTCAAGCAGAGTTAAAAAATTGTATTAAAATAATCTAAAATATATGGAGCCTATGGTATGCATGCCATGGCCTGTTCAAATTGTGAAATTTGGACAAGCCTAGGGTTGCTAGTTGCAATTTTATTTATTTATTTGTTACTTATGTTGCCTTCAACTACGAGTAGTAGTGGGCATATACTGTTTAAAGTTATGATATTTCACTCTATGCCAAAAGTTCTGGTAATAAAGAGTGTATGTGTAAATATGTTATCTTTCTTGTTTAATTTTTATAGAGCGTTTTTGATCATGATACAAGTTTGTTGTAATAATTTATTTTCCAGTACATACGGTTATGTTCATTATTATGTTATTTATAATTTATATGAGTGATAGCAAAAGGCCATCTATTATATCCTCTAATGCTAGAGGTCTGCGTGATGTCAACAAGAGGGGAGATATGTGGTTATACTACCAAAGTCTAAATGCTGATATTATTTGTCTACAAGAGACACACTTGACAAATAGTGACATTAATGCTCTGACTCTGGAATGGAATATTGAATTTTTTTTTGGGGGGGTGAATCTACAAATTCAAGAGGAGTTGCTATTCTGATCAAAAATACTTTTGAAAAGAAGGTGACAAAGGAATATTGCGATAAAGAAGGGAGGATTTTAATTCTCCTTATTGAAATCCCCGAACTTGCTCCCATTTTACTAGTAAATATATATGGCCCAAATAAGGATAATCCTACTTGGTATAATAATCTTTTTGATAGGATAAATGAATATAATATAGATCATGTAATAATTTGTGGTGATTGGAACACTACACTAAATGATAAGGACACATATAATTATAACTTTCAAAGAAACTTAGGATCTAGGAATATAATAAATAATTACATACAAAATAATACTTTTATTGACATATGGAGAGAACAAAACCAGGAAAGTAAACGCTTTACTTGGGGTAGTAAAAAACCTTTTAAACGATCAAGACTAGATTACTTTCTAATATCAGATAATACATAAGCTTTTGCACCTAAATCAGAAATTGGCAATGCATACAGGAGTGACCATAATATTATAAAATTAACAATAAAAATCAATAATAATGAAAGGGGAAGAGGCTATTGGAAACTAAATAATAACCTACTTAAATCCAAAGATTACATAAAATTAATTTAAAAAACAATAAACTTAGCTGAGCAAACTTATGCAATACATTTCATAAAGGATAACCATGGTAAGAATTTAGAAATAAACATTCCAATACACCTATTTATTAATACCTTGTTCTGCCAAATAAGAGGAGAATCAATAAAAAAAATTAAAAGGGAATCAAGACTAAAAAAGGAACAAGAAACAAGTTTAATTAATCAAATAACAGTCTTAGAACGGAAAATAGATAAAAACCCAGAAAATAAAAGAATATACCTAAATGATTTAGAACAATTAAATAATGAACTAATAGAATTAAGATCTGTTAAACTTAAAGGCCATCAAATAAGATCTAGGTACCAACATTATAAAGAATGGGAAAAGCCCTCTAAATATTTCCTAAACTTAGAAAAAAAAAACTATTTAAACAAAAACATTTCTGAGCTAATAACTAAAAATAAAATTATAATTAATGACTCTAAATCAATATTAAAAGAACAGGCTTCTTTCTATAGAGACTTATTTAGCACAAGGGGCAATAAAATAAATGAACAGACACGATACTCCCATTTACTTGAAAATTTACCAACAATAGCACTTGATACTTAACAAAAACTGGAAGAGCAGATAAATCTAACAGAACTAGAGGATAGTATAAAATCAAGTAAAAACAACAAAGCCCCAGGGCCCGACGGCTTCTCAAATGAATTTTTTAAAGTATTTTCACATGAACTCAAACACTGGATTTTAAGACTATTTAATGAATCACTAGAATTAGGTAAACTACCCGACACCATTTTAGAAGGTATAATAACATGCATCCCCAAAACAGGAAAAGAACGCAATACTCTTAAAAATTGGAGACCTTTAACCATGTTAAACTCTGTTTACAATTTTTTTTTCCTCAATAATAGCAAGGATAATTAAATCGACTCTTAACTTTATTATAAATCCTGACCAAACAGGTTTTATATCGGGCAGATTTATAGGGGAAAACTCGATTACTTTTCGACACTTAATGTTATTGTGAAAACAATAACATACCTGGAATGTTAATTATCATAGATTATGCTAAGGCATTTGATACAATAGAATGGGATTTTATTACACACTGTCTTAATCTTTTTGGCTTTGGTCCTTTTGTAAAGAAAACAATTAAACTTTTACAATATAACTCTTTTTCCAGAGTCGAGCAAAATGGTCACTTATCTGAAAAAATTCATTTGTCAAGAGGGTGTAGACAAGGAGACCCCATATCTCCTTACTTGTTTGAAATTTGCGCAGAATTGTTATCACATGTAATTCGTGGATGCAAGGATGTTAAGGGAATTCAGATTGGTGAGATGGAGATGAAAGTGTCTCAGTATGCCGATGACACGACTCTACTTTTGAATGGAGATAAACATTCTCTTACAGTTGTCATGGACATACTGAGATGGTTTAATAAAATGTCTTGTCTGGGTAATACTTCCAATTATCTCATCACTCTTTATATCACTTTTGTTTTTCTCTCTATACCATTACCAATATCCTACGTAATATCTTTATTTTTCAGTAAACCAAATCTGTGTGGACACAGCTTATGTACCTTGATTTTGTTTTTTGTTACACCTGAATAAATAGCATTTAAATATAAAAAAATGTCCTACAGTTTGTCTTTCATGGATGTACTCGTTTCTCATGGAGAGTTGCCATTTCAAACCAGTGAATATTTTTGACCAAAAAAGAAAACTTTTACAAGATATCAAACATTGTTTCAAGAGTATTAGAAATTATACGTGTTTTACCGTGACTTTAGCTTGCTAAACTTAGTCAGCTTCAGTGATAGCTAATGAGGCCAAATTGCATTCTAGGAGGCTAATTTCTGAGCGTTTCCTAGCCCTTACTACTACTACTACTACTACTACTACTACTACTACTACTACTACTACTACTACTATTACTACTACTATTACTTATTTATTTGCAGATGTTTGGTTGCTGGTAAAGTTCCTGGAAGACGGCATTATGTCGGTGGTGCGTGGCCTGGAGGTGGAGAATGAAGAGAGTGGGGACTCAGCCCTGGCCCAGCTGCATCCGGGTGCAGTTTGTCTGGCCCCATACCAGCATGGGGTCTATCAGGCAGTCATTTTTGAGAGAAATTGCCCCAAAAATGAGGTGTTCATTTGAGTTTATGCCATGTTCACATCATGCTTCATGGTCCTCACCTTCCTGCCAACAAAATCATACCAGGTTGGTACTGCCCTGAGGGGGGGGGGGGGGGGGCGTGCATGGTAAACCATGGTAGCCCACGGACTACAGCATTACGAGGTTACAAAATGCTTTGGCCTGCCACAGATACTACATGCAATGCCTGACTTGTCTCTTACACCCTGCTGGGGTGCAGCGGGAAATAAGATTACTGATGAGCACAAGACATGGAAGTGCCTTGATTCCTCTGTGCCTGTTGGTAGGTGCCTGACCTACATTTTAGGATGTTACAGGACCTTTTGTAAATGATGCTTATCTCGGATTTTATAAATATCTACACTGCCCTACAGACAAATCACAATAGGTCCTGCCTACCTTGTTACCAAGTCATGGACTGTACAGGTAGTGTAGTATCATAACTGAAATCATTGCACGCGCACCTTGCCTAGACCGAAATATCTTAATATCCAATAGCCTTTAATTTGATTTGCTATGTTTATTTTGCTTTGTGGGACATTTATTGGCTGATCCTCACCTTCCTGCCAACAAAATCATACCAGGGTGGTACTGCCCTGAGTGGGGGGGGTGTGCACGGTAAGCCATGATAGCCCACAGACTACACCATTACGAGGTCACAAAATGCTTTGGCCTGCCACAACTACCACATGCACTGCCTGACTTGTCTCTTACACCCTGCTGGGGTGCAGCGGGAAAGATTACTGATAAGCACAAGACATAGAAGTGCCTCTCTTCCTCTGTGCCTGTTGGTAGGTGCCTGACCTACATTTTAGGATGTTACAGGACCTATTGTAAATGATGCTTATCTCAGATTTTATAAATATCTACACTGCCCTACAGACATATCACAATAGGTCCTGCCTACCTTGTTACCAAGTCATGGACTGTACAGGTGGTGTAGTATCATAACTGAAATCATTGCACGAGCACCTTGCCTAGACCAAAATATCTTAATATCCAATAGCCTTTAAATTGATTTGCTATGTTCATTTTGCTTTGTGGGACATTTATTAGCTGATCCTCACCTTCCTGCCAACAAAATCATACCAGGGTGGTACTGCCCTGAGGGGGGGGGGGTGTGCACGGTAAGCCATGGTAGCCCACGGACTCGACATTACGAGGTCACAAAATGCTTTGGCCTGCCACAACTACCACATGCACTGCCTGAATTGTCTCTTTCACCCTGCTGGGGTGCAGCGGGAAATAAGATTACTGATAAGCACAAGACATGGAAGTGCCTCGCTACCTCTGTCCCTGGTGGTAGGTGCCTGACCTACATTTTAGGATGTTACAGGACCTTTTGTAAATGATGCTTATCTCGGATTTTATAAATATCTACACTGCCCTACAGACAAATCACAATAGGTCCTGCCTACCTTGTTACCAAGTCATGAACTGTACAGGTGGTGTAGTATCATAACTGAAATCATTGCTTGAGTACCTTGAAATATCTTAATGTCCAATAGCCTTTAAATTGATTTGCTATGTTTATTTTGCTTTGTGGGACATTTATTGGCTATGTCATGACCTCTGAAGCAATTGCAGAGTCAGAATGCCAGCAATGGTGAAACTGGAACATTACAACCAGCATTAGTACTGCAGACAATAATTGAATATATGTTGATATCTGCCTAGAAAAATTGGTCCCAATCTCTTCCTACCACACCCTTTAAAAAGGGATTTTGAATTTTGCTGGTCATTATTTATAAACAAACTGGGGGAATTAGAGGAATGAATGAATGAATGAATGCTTAAAAGCACATTGGCACACAAAGGCCATTTAGTGCCATAAAATTTGTGTAAAAACAATGGTCTTTTGTTATTGTTGAAAACATTAACAAAGCAATAAATAAGTAAAAATATTCACAAAACAATGAAGAGTTTTAGATTATAAGTAGTGCATACAAAGATGTTTCAAAAGAAACTAAATTCTTAAATTATTTCGTAATCTGTAAAACAGACCAATCTCATGTAAATAAGAAGGAATGAATGAATGAATAATTGCTTAAAGGCTGCACATCGGCACACATAGGCCATTTAGTGCCATAAAAACTGTGTAAAACAAAGTATCTCATATAGCACCAAGAAATGCTGTATGTGCATCTCTTGGAATATCTCATACAGACATATTGATTCCTACTGTGTTCCCATTATTTAATTGACACAAACTTTTACCCCCTCCAGAATCCCCCAGTGAGGTTGGTGGAGTGAAGGGCTCCCAGATGGCCGTATCCAGCATCCTCCTCAAGTGGACGAGAAGTGCCGACAACGGGCGTCCAATCATATCGTTCGTCATCAAGGGCTACAACAAGAACCGGAAGAGATGGGAAGTCGTCAAGACAAGTAAGGAACTGGAAAATACCTTAACACTCTGTTAATAAAATATTTCAAACATTCGTTTCAAGTGACTTTCAAGTGATCCTTTCATGCATAGAGACCTGCTTGGCAACACAGTCGTTTGGAGCTTATAAAGATACTTTTGAAGATATCTTCGGATTTGATTATACATTCTCAAACTATTTGAAGAAAAGTTTGGTTCGATCACCATTTCTCCATTCAATATTCCCTAATTGAGGTGTTCATTAATTGAGGTGCTTGACTGATTGATTTGTTTTATCCAATTATGGTATAAAATTTGTTCAGGGGTTCAACTGACAATAGTGATGTTCAAGTTCTCTTGAATGAAATGCATCATTTTACCCTTATGCTGCTGGTGGTTACTTTGGCCAATACGAAATTATGCAAAAAACCTAAAACATACATTTGAAATACTAGCTATGGGTACTCATCTCAAAGTACTCAGTAAGAGCTATCCAATGAATACCAACATGACAGGGTTTAGATGGTTTTGAAAACTCTTTGCTTCCTTGTACTTCGGACATGCATAGCCTCAGCATTAGAGAGGTTATATCAAAATCAGATAAGTTTGAGATTGAGGACTGTATTTGTGTGTTTCAGATGATTGAGGACTGTATTTGTGTGTTGCAGATGATTGAGGACTGTATTTGTGTGTTGCAGATGATTGAGGACTGTATTTGTGTGTTGCAGATGATTGGGGACTGTATTTGTGTGTTGCAGATGATTGAGGACTGTATTTGTGTGTTGCAGATGATTGAGGACTGTATTTGTGTGTTGCAGATGATTGAGCACTGTCTTTGTGTGTTTCAGATGATTGAGGACTGTATTTGTGTGTTTCAGATGATTGAGGACTGTATTTGTGTGTTGCAGATGATTGAGGACTGTATTTGTGTGTTGCAGATGATTGAGGACTGTATTTGTGTGTTTCATATGATTGAGGACTGTATTTGTGTGTTGCAGATGATTGAGCATTGTATGTGTGTTTCAGATGATTGAGGACTGTATTTGTGTGTTTCAGATGATTGAGGACTGTATTTGTGTGTTTCAGATGATTGAGGACTGTATGTGTGTGTTGCAGATGATTGAGGACTGTATTTGTGTGTTTCAGATGATTGAGGACTGTATTTGTGTGTTGCAGATGATTGAGGACTGTATTTGTGTGTTTCAGATGATTGAGGACATTTTCTCTCCTGCTATAACCTACTGATCATATAACATTGGCAGTGTAGTGTAGTATCATAACTGAAAGCATTGCTCGAGCACCTTGCCTAGAACGTAATATCTTAATACCCAATAGCCTTTAAATTGATTTGCTATGTTTATTTTGCTTTGTGGGACATTTATTGGTAAAAATATTCACAAAACAATGAAGGGTTTTAGATTATAAGTGGTGCATACAAAGATGTTTCAAAAGAAACTAAATTCTTAAAATATTACACGAGGAAAAGTCCTGGAAAGAAGGAAGAGAGCGTCGCTAGAGCAAGCACAAGCGCAGCCTCAAGCAGGACGAAGGAAGCACCGAGACGCCCGAGACGTCAACAGCGACGAGGAGGCATACACTACCCCCAACAGAATTTCCTCTGGCCGGGCCCCTCTCGTAACCGCACGGTCGAGTACAGGCGGTACTCACCGGTGAGGATAGTGAGTCCGCGAATCGAGACTCACGAGGAAACGGTTACCAGAGAGTGCGGTTGCTGCCAGGGGCTCGAGAAGAGCTGGCTACGGAGAAGAAGGCGGGAGCAAAGATGTCCGCCGCGGTAGCCAAGCTGACAAGGGAACTGGTGGACGAAAGGGCCAACCTCGCGGCAGCCAAATCGGAGGTGACTGCCGCCAAAGAAGCAGGAAGCAGCATGGGCCACCGTGAAAGGATGAGCTGGGCCCACCAACTCTTAATGATGAGGTCGGGCATGATGAACTTGGAAGGTCAACAGGCCTATAACCAGAAGATGCAGGGACTACAGGTGGCCGAGAGGAACATCCTGGAGCAGAGAGTGAGGAGCTTGGACCTGGAGCTGATGCACACGAGGGACACCTTCCGCAAAGCCGTGACCCATGCCGCAACGTGCATGGGCTCCAAATGCCAGGATGCCTGCCATAAGCTGAGCTGGGCTGGGGACCAATAGTTCCCCCACCCCGCCCGGATTATGGTTCCTTCCAAACGAGAGAGGTGGAACATGAAGACGGGCTAGAAGTGAGGGTGATGATGGTGCGGGCCGTCAACTCCGGTTGGGAGGAGGAAATACCAGATGAGGTGGCAGTTGACTCCTATGACGAAGAGCAGGGAGAAGTCCTAGTCGAGGCAGGTGTGGGGCAGGCAGTTTTCAACAATGACTGGGTGCCTGAGGAAGACGCCATAGCTGAAGCGGAAATTGCTGCAGAGCCGGCGGCGGAGAACGACGAGGCGTTCGGGATGGGCGGACCAGTTGGACCAGTGGTGAAAGAGGACTGGGGGGACGAGGAAATCGGTCCCAGGAACCAGATCCAGGTGTTTGATTACTATAATGGTATACACCCCCATCTGGCACGCATGGCGCAAATATCATTCTTCATGCCGTGACTGGAAGCGTCCCAACGGGAGACACGCCGCCTGCAGACAGCGCTGGAGACGTGCAGGAGCGCCAGCCGCAAGACGTTCCTGTACAATCGGGCGCTCGAGACGACCTTCCGCCACTGCGATGAGTTTGCCCGGGCGGAATGGAGAAGTTACACCGAGGTGGGCGACGAGGTCCCTGAAACACTGCAGCAGTGGACCAAGTCGCTCCACCACACCCCCAACTGGGCAGATGCGGCGGAGGCGGACAACGAGACGTTCCGAGACGTAATATGCCGGATGCAAGAAACCATCGACAGACTGGAGTCGTCCGTGGAGTATGCCAGAGAGGGTGAGGATAGGGCGTTGCATGGTTACACAATGGAGCGAGGGAGACGTCTACAGGCGGAAACGGAGCGGGATGCAGCAGTGGAGAACCAAATGGAATGCCGATGCGGAGGAGCTGTGTACCCCCAGAGTGATGGCTCTGGTGGCGACACTCTGTAGAGTATAAGAGTGGCGTAACCAGAGCAATGACCCAGGGGAACCGTATGCGTGTGTACGTCTGTATGGTGGGGGGTGGGGCAACGGGAGCACTCAGTAGTTATTTTGGTTACGATGCTAAGGCAGATATTTTTCGTGCTATAATTATTAATATATATTTTACGTGAATGGTAACTTCAACGGATTTTTTGGATTAATGGCTGTTTCGTTATTATTATTAAATAATTATATTATTATGGAGTGCTGTTGCGTGCGCCACCTTTCACTACTCGTATAACGACTGGGGGAGGCGGGATCGCGGGGGGGTTGGGTTGTGCACGGCTGGTCGATGCAAGCATCAAGTAGCCGTGTATGGCCCTGCCTCGTGGTGAGCGGCCCCGCCGCCAACCAGCTGGGTTAAGATGGTATGTTTCCTTTATCGTTTCAGCAATTCTTACTCCTCAATACAATATTAAATAAAGGATACTTGAGAAATACAATAATATATAATATAAGGTAGAAAATAAAGAGCAAACTTCACCCGTCCGGACAACAACAATGGAGGTCTCCGCCGCCAACGCACAGTATGATGGGTATTTAGAAACCTGGATGTGAGTAGGTCGGTGGTGGCGCCCAGCGTTGGTGTGCCTTACTATATTTTTTTACTTGGAACACACCCGTTCGTCGCCCAGCTTCATGTTCCACCAAGGGTAATAGACGCAGCCCATGTCTTGGATTTTATAATATAATTAGAGGCCACAATTAAAAAATATAGGGAGTAAGTAGGACTGGTTAGACAGTTTACAAGAAGATTAGAGAGGCCGTGTGAAGTTCCTTAGGAGGACTATACGTCGCTCCAGGTTGAACTCCACTGTTTCTCTGATTAGGCCCAATTAGCGGAGTGGCCCTTAGTCATATGTTATTTTTGTACCAAAATACGTAGGGGCTGAGGCTACATATATACTTAGAGTAATATAGTACTATTTTCGTTTATATTTTTGTATTTGGTTGGGAGAGGCTAAAGCCCATAAGAGATGTGCATGTGTCATTTATTACTATCAGGTAGGGAGAAGCGCGTACCTAAAATTTATGCGTCTTCGCCCCCGATTATATTTTTATATGTATTGTGTAAAGGTCACACGAAATTTTTATAGAGAGTGTGAATCTCTTGTTTTGTGGCTGTTGGGAGGCACTATGCAGAAATTATATGTCTCCCGCCGTAAAGAATTCCGTAACTCATTATTACGATGGGTCTGGCAGTGGCATTGCCCCAATGTTAGATAACCACTGCCATGGTGTTATTTTAATACTCAATATTTTACAGTATTATAATGTAGTCTAGAATCCTTTGACAAACCTAGGCATTCCTAGACCCTGTCCTTTGAACCATGTCTTAAAATAAATTTAGTTGCCCTACCAGTTTCCACTTAACAACAATGATTCTAGTAATGCTCAAAGCAGTTTCATGACCTATTTTTATAAATACCTTCCTACCCCTAGTATACCTTACCTTAACGTAATAGAGTTGGGAATTCTCCTTTTTTACTAAGTCAGTACTTTTACAAGACTATTATGCATTAATAAGATGTGATTCACATTAATACAGTATTATTGTTGAAGAATTTGAAGTATATATAAGTGCCATGAATAGATATACTTCTGCTGGTCAGGGTAGATACATTCAACAAGGACAAAAATTGTGCCAGTGCCAAAATTGCCATATTAATATCTGAATGTTTAATATGTAATAGATATTATTGCATCTATTGATACCTCAGCTCTGTCTCCACTCGCCGCTGCAGCCACGTCACAGTAGTAGTTGCACAAATTAAAATTTAAAAATTTGTTTTGGGTAAAGTTAGAAGAATTCAAAGAATGGGGGTGGGAAATAATTGGCTTGGGGGAACTCTCAAGGGACGAAGCTGTAGCGTTACCCCTGCACGCCACGGGGAGGCTGGAGACATGTGCAGGATTTTACGTCCGAAATATATTCTACAGTCATTACTTTTGAATGACCGACATGTATAAGGAATTAAAATTTCGTTCCGAATGAGAGCCGTATCTCTCCTCCAGAGGGATGCTCACTGGCGAGGGGGGTGCACCCTTATGCAGCTCCGACCTTTTCGCCAGTGCGCGTCCACCTCGAGGAGGGACCATATAGGTCTTTGGGTATGCCTGTGGTCTCGCATGCTATAGATAGATTCCTATATCATAGATTATATTTTATAGTAGTATAAATGGTGATAGGTGATAATAATGTCGGACGAATACCGAGCAGCCCTCCACAGTTATTTCTGGTACTTTTAAATGTCTGAGTTTTTTTTATAAATAAATAATAGAGGTCACTTAAGTATGTTACTACTTTCATTTTAAGACTTGACAACCTGTAGGCTGAGGCTACGGGTGGGGGTGATGTGCTAGTAACCTCTCCCCCCAAAGAGTACCTCTAGTTTCGACCTTTGGAATTAAAAGATACTCCCATAGTAAAACGCTCATGTACTGAGGTGATGGTCTATAAAAAGTTGGCGCGTTTTTTTCGTAAGAAAGTGGAGATATATAGGCATGTCGCCTTTGTCGAGGTAAATGGTATAATACTCAGTGATACGAGGCGTATCACCGTCCGAGAGGGGGGGAGTGTAGCGTAGATGCACTGCTGTAGGAGGTTGGCACATGTTGAAATAGAGTTTGTGCCCAACCTCTAAAAACAAGCTATTGCGCAACTGCGTGTAGTAGCTGCATTCCCCATTGGAATGCAGCGAACTGCGCAGTTGTTTCAAT